>JAMQGT020004075.1:0-17948 GCA_024447675.2 Pterophyllum scalare
TTCCATCCCATTTAGGTGTTCAAGTAATCCATATCAGCTGGTAGGTGCAATACCAAAGGGCCAGAGTGCGCTTTAACACTGAAATTAACTACAGCCTTGCAGCCATCATTAACATTATTAATTACACCTATGCTTCTCTCACTGCCACACATAAAATGGATTTGATCTCACCAAATTACAGCAATCCATTTGCTTTTTTTTTTCTTTTTAAGTTTGAGAATTAACAAAGAAAGAAAACGTCTACCTGTAAGTATCTTGTATGTTATGATTGATGCCTTTTTGTACTTTGTTTTACAGTTAATTTGATTTTCATCTGAACACAAAAGAACCCCACAAAGCAAAATGTTTTCTCTTAAATTACTCAGAATTGCATATTTGTGTTTTGTGTAGACATTTTGTTTATGTTCACCAATCTGAAATTTTAATTAAGACAGATTCTATGTACCTCAGTGTTTACTGCAGCTCAGGTATGTAATATATGGCATATTTCTTCACTTTTTTTTTGTGAAAGTGTAAATAGAAAAATGTCAAGGCAGGAATTGCATTTTCACTTCAATATACAGAACAGTTCTCTTTTGTAGCGCAGCTGCTAGAATGCTCTAAGCTGACCTTTAGTGTTTATTAATAAACCATTAAGGTTTGATTCCTTTGAGAAAAGGGACCTATGGCCTTTCAGTCACAGCTGATGTGGTCCTGCATTCCAACCTATTGTGCAGTGTGGACCTCCAGGGATAAAAGGTAAAGTTCACTTCAAGAGCAGGGACCTCCAGCTCTTCTTTGTCTTATAGATCTGTCACAGCTCATTATCACTTTGTCTAAGCTTTTTCCTTTTAATCTTCTCCTACACTGCTCATCAACTGTCTTCATTCATTTGATTGGGTGGCAGGGAAGCCTTTTCTGGTTCTAGTGAATCCTTCTGTCTCTTATAAGGTAAATATGATCCAGAAGTGTTTGAATTATTTCATTCTATAATTAGCCTGCATCAATCTTGAGACATGAGACAAATGACTGTACCTGGTTCCTAAAGTCACTCGGATTTTCAGTGAGAGATAAAAATGAAAGCAGATTAAAGCGGCCTAATTTTGACATCAGACAACAAGAAACCTTATTATCATATTACCAAGGATTAATAATATAACAATCAAATGGCATCTCATTATACAGAAGAACCATGTTCCAATTAGTTCAGGAAACATCACAGTGAAGTGAATCTACAAGGCCACGCTTTAATTAAACTGCTTTATGGTTGACAGGAAGAAATAACAGGAAATCGTTAAAAATGATGGAGTTTGTGAGATGTTGCAAAAATAAATTCAAGGATAAATATAAGTGGCTTTGTAACATCTGTTGTCTATCGGTCGTTGTAAACACAGACTCTGTTTACAGGAGACCCAACACACACAGGCTGGGACACTCCGCTTATGCACTTGTGGGTTATTTGTCAGACACGTTCCACTGCTTATGCACGGGGTGCCGGCCAGCTTGGCTCACTCCTGCCTCGGCTGCCGACTCCAACCTCCTTCTCTGTCCTCCCAGCACGCCACTGCACATACATAGAGAGGACATAATTAAAAAATGTCGGCCAGCCTCCCCTGACACCAGCCCCCTGAACCCGCTGCACCACCCCTCCCCTGCAGCTGAGCCACACACCACACCCTGCCACCACAGTTGTTAATAGCGCAGATGTTTCAACAGCAGTCTTTTTGTTAAAACCAAATTGAAGAAGTCTTGCCAGATAGCTGTGTGGTAAAAGAATAACCATTAAAAAAGATTTATCCAAACAAATGGTGCAAATATAAGAGTTACTATTAAGTGAGAATCCAAACATATAAAGGATCTCTCTCCCAAACCACCATCAGCCTGTTTAAAGCTGACACTTTGCACTTTACTGTATGTCCTGAGGCCAGAGTTCATACAGGAATAATTCATCATGTGGGCAAATGCTGCACGGAAGGTTTACCACATGGGTACACACAGATCAGCATGAAGATATTGATGCACAGAAACACATAAAATTTCAAGGTGTTGTGAACAAAACAAAGTGTAGAAACAAAAAATGAGTATGCAAAGAAGATGCTTTTGAAGACATAAAGAATTTGCAAAAATGAGACTGACAGGTCATAATAAGGGATTAAAGATTAAAACCTTGACATCTTGATGAATTCCTATGTACACATTCAAAAAAATGTAGCTTGTAATTGTAGGCGGAAAGCATGAGCAGGTGTTAAATAGATGTGCTTTTCTGATGATCAGTGCCAAGCCTGCATAAAATTTACACCACTAATGTGGCCACAGCTGATGTTACACTTTGATATTTTCTAAAATGAGGTAATTTAAAATAATCTAAAAAATTAATCTGTTGTTGAATAAATAATGACATGATGCAAATCCCCTTCAACACAGGTTAAAATCTAACCAGCTAATCTCCTCCAAGCTTATTTTCCTCTTACAAAGTCCTGAATTTGAATTGTAAATATCCTCTTTTTGACTGTAAATACTTAAGCTACAAATTATAAAGTTTTTTCTTAAGAACTCAGGAATGTAATGTGCATTTCCTCAAGGAACCGCAATCTGATTTTGCTTTCTAAGTCTGGGAGCATCAAGCCAAAAAGATACTTCCAAAGCCAAAAAAAAGTACTGGCCATCTGTTGGTAGAGGTGATCCCCCCCCCCCAACACTTATGACTTCTCATTAGCTTACAAGGTCTTGTGGTCATGCAATCAATGTTTTCAATACAGAAGTTGTATATGACACAATGCCAACATTTTAAAGGTTTTATCTGTAACTTGGATTCTGGCTGATTGTCAAGATCAGAGGTGTCTACAGACAGTGTATTTTCTCTCCACTCTTTAAGGTACTTTCAGCTTCTCCATTATTCCGAAAGGATCACCAGAGTGGCTGGATCCACATGTTTTGATTTGGCACAGATTTTACACCAGATGCTCTTCCTGATACAACCCTCCCATTTATACAAGCTTGGAATTAGCACTAGGAATACTAACTTGAAGCTCAAAGTACCACCCTATAAAAGGTACTGATTGATTCAACTTCACCAAATAACTGCATAACATTTAAATGGCTATAACTAGAGCCTATAACTATAGGTAGAGGGTGAGAGGTGACGCTATGCTGTAGTAATGCAAGAGTTCAGGTGAATCTCGGCAGTATTGCACATAGCGGCGCGTCACTAATTACAAACCTTTCAGTGAATTTTTTCTTGTGCCAATTTAATACTAGACAGCCTTAAAGGTAATAAAAATATATTTTTAGCTATATTTATATTAACGGGACGGTGGCAAAGACCTGGACATTTTACAGCATTTTACTGATGAGTGTTTTAAGCAAATCTTCATGGGGAAACCAGACAAGATGCCGGAGCTCCGTCCACCAAGAGACGCCTCCCTGAAACCTCCCCTGAGGCGGCCTCTCCACAAACTAGCACCGTGGTGGACATTTTGGAGTCCATAAATAAAAAAACTGTCCAGTTTTGACACACGCCTGGCCCTAGTGGAAATCCTCCAAGTTTCAGGCTCTGCAGGAGTCTGTAGAGTTCAGCCAGCAGCAGGTGGAAACACTCGCTGTGGAAAATGATGTCCTCAAGGAGTCTGTGAAATCCCTCACCGAGGGAGCCGGCTCTCAGAAGAAAATGAAAAAATTAGAAACTGTTTTTGAGCTCCAGGCCCATAGCATGAGGGAAAAGCTTTTTTCAGGAATACTAGAGACGGCAGGCCCAGAAACTACGGTGAAAGTGTTTATCCAAACTCACCTGAAGTTCCCGAAGGACATTGTAAAGATCATCAGCTTCCATCGGGTCCATGGAAGCGACCGGACAGATAGAGACCCAGACAGATCGTGGCCAGATTTGAACACTTTAAACAAAAATAGCTGGTGAAGAGCCGCGGTGAAGAGCAAAGAGAAACAGACTTAAGCATGAACAACCAGTTTCCAAAGGAGATCCTGGAGCGATGCAAGGTCCTGTTCCCGATCCGGAAGAAAGAAGCTCCCGGGCTGTCATTGTAGTCGACAAACTTCAATGGACAGGTGATCTGCAGCTACACCAATGCCTTTTCTGATGCTTTCTTGTTATTTTCCTTTTGGTATAATAGACATTTCTGGGGGTGATTGTTGCAGCTTGTCAGCTTCATTATCAAGTATGTTTCATGACAAAGACAGACAATCATAGACAATCTCACACACACACACACACACACACACACACAAGCAACAGAACAATAGTGTGTTTGTTATGTTCTTCTCTTTCAGGTGCTGTTTGTTGGTTTGTTTTATCATTTCTTTTGCCTGTCAGCTCTGGTGTTGTTGGGCCGTACCATTTGAACATATAAATAAAGAAAGAAAGAAAGTAAAACAAAGAAACTAATAAGAGGAGCCTACAACAGAGCTCCTCTTGGCGTAGCAAAGGTATTTACCACAACAGAGCATGCAGACAATAATTTTGCTTGCTTAAGCTGCCGATCAAGACAGGTTAAAAGTAAATAAATAAATAGCTGTAAATTTATTTTTGGGATCTTCTCTCCTGAGCTGACATTTTCACTTTGAAAATCAAAGTGAAGCTGTGCGTAACACAAAAAGTCATGTTAACACTGAGTCCACATTAATAAAGGTTTCAACAGAACAAAGAAGAAAACACATAACCTAAGCAAATTAACAGCAGAGAGCTCACATACTGGCCACATTTCTTTCTTTCTTTCTTACTTTCTTTCTCTTTACAGCATGTGCGTCAGAGATTTTCAGTTACTCAGTGTATGGCAGAAGCTCACTAACCCATCAGTGACCCTCTATTTCTGAGCACACTTGCACTGACCTTTTCACTCTGTCAAAGCTCTCCCTTCTCCATCCCTGCTCAGCTTCTTCTGCTTCCTGTTCCTTTTGTGGGCACATACACGGCTAGAGTGGCACTCAAAACACTGCATTTGAGGAGGAATATTTTACAGCATGGAGATTTTGAAAAACCTACAAACCATTTTAACTTTCTGTTTTGCTCTTTATATGAAGGTCATACAGGGAATGGAGATAAGGGGTTGAGGGAACAATGTGCATTGTGTTTCACTGAGAAAGCATTTCCTACACATGAAGTTAAAATAAGGGGAAAAATAAATCAGTTTGTTCGTTCTGTTTCATTGGCAATAAAGTCACTTGAATGAATGATTTGTTGTAATTGATTTATTTTCTAATAATGTCTTTCTTTGATGCCCAGCATTCAAGCTTAGGACCCTTTCATTAAGAGACTGAAACATATCATTACATAATTTGTGGATTATATCATTAGGGAATAGTGAAGATGTGACCCTGAAAATGTACCATACACAGTGGAGCCTGTTTGTGTGCTGCATCCACAAATTTATTTCCAGAGTCGCATGTGCAGATACCCACAAAGCATATTGCAGGCATCGCATGAAATGTTGAAGGACAAAAGGCAAAAAAAAAGAAGAGTGTGGCATAAATGCAAAGTGTCTCATGGGGAATACAGATACACATACATGTGCATACATAACGAATTACTGTTGAACTCACAAGAGAGTTGGCAAGACTAGGTAGGGTTGATTGCTGTAAATGACCTGAGAATGAGGAGCATTACATCTGAACCATCTATACACAAGGGAACTGAATGTGGAAGTAGGTAAGGCAGGTTTGGTTAGAGGGTGAATTCTCCAACTACCAAACGTGTATTTCTCCTTTTTTTCTGTTACATCTTATTCTCTTTCTTCCTTCTGAATGCATTCCACTGTTTTCATTTATTTCATAATAAAAGGGTAATATTATATTTTCATGCTTCTTGCTCTCGGTCTCAGAAATCTCCTCATCCATCACTCACATATGCATATTGCACAGCGTAACGTGTACTTTCTGTGCACTCACCACTGTTCAGAGAGAGTGAAAGAACAGAATTCAGCTGAGAAATTAGAGACAAGCAAAGAGGCACACTTTACATTAGAATGCACAGAAGGGTGTATAGCTATCATTTTCCATCCATCACGTATTTGTTGCAACACTTATTAGTTAAATTTCAAATTCGCAAAACAGGCCTAAGTCAGTTTTCATATTGACATTCTGAGTGCATAACAACCACTAAGCATAAATTTATCCAAAAAACAGTAAAACAGATCAATCAGGAAATTGAACTATGTTCAGTATTGACACAACATGTACAGTCACAAACTGTCTATAACCAATATTTTTTATTAGATACAAGACTTCTCATATGTGAAAGAGGTTGCATGTAAAAAGAAACCCACAGAAAGTTATTGACTGATTCTGCAGCTCCACTCGTCTCTTGTGAGCTGCAGCTTATGTTTAAGCTCATTGATTTTGTTTATTAGCACCCAACATCCATCTAGCCACTTTCATAATGTCATTCATAACCACACACAGCACAGAGATAGTGTTCAGGGAAATATAGTTTTTAAGTGTCAGGCAGACAAAACTAGCAACTAGCTGGTACACAGCAGGTTTATGATGTGTTCTTCTGGCAAAGTGCAGAAGATCGCTGATTTTGCAATTAATTGTTTTTGTTATTTTATATATATATATATTCACACATATTTTTTTTCTTAAGGAAATATATGTGATGTGTATGAATGTCATGTGACAGCCCAGTGACCTAGGTGCTGTCAGGTGGAGGACAGATTCATTATTATTTCTCACTGAAGGAGAGCATCTGTCATCTGCTGTGCAAGCTGCCTGACATGACACCTGCCTGAAGCAAAAACCAAACAGAGCACAATGAGAAAAGTCACAAATGTGAACTGGCTTTGTGAAGGGCTGAATTGTAGTCAGACCATTAAAAGTTCCTTCAGTGAGCAGAATTTGTTATCAATTAAATGCTCACCAAGACCTTTGCCAGCATGTGTGTTTCTGACCATAAGCACAGCCCAGCCAGGTAACCATGTTCCATTGGCAAGCACAGAGTTGGTTACCATGTTCTACCTGTACCAAACAGAAAAAGTGAACAGCAGGTACAGATGGCCAGTGGGAGTACATGGCACCATGCTGGAGGCACACAAATGCATGCATACATACCATAGGACAGTATTCTGATATATTAAACTCCTCTGTCTTTTTTTTGTTGTTCCCAGGTCCTCAAATCCGAGCTATATAATTACATTATGCATCTGTCACTAAACTTACATGGATGTTAAAAGAGAATTGTAATGATCTCCATTTTAGAAAACATTAGGCTTTAGCACACATGCTATCCCTGCCCACCTCCATCTTTCATCGCATACAAGTCAAGTGAATTTTTAAGGAATCTTCAAGGAGGTAGCAATTTCAAGCCATGCACATTGTGCCAAGAAATCCTGCAAATCGGCAGAGCTGTATTGCATCCAGCTTCCGTGGACAGACCACTGTGGAAGCTGATGAGGGAAGGAAACACATATAACACTAAAATGAAACATGCAGGGATGTTGCCTTTTCAGTGCTCATCAATTCCATTTTCACTGACCAAACTTAATACTGTTCCACATGTGATTGGCAGTAGAATTGCACTGTGATGGTTTATAATTTGACAGGGATGATGAACCCATACAGTAACAATGTCTCATGTTTTTTTACTGCATTCCATCACTGGTAATTCTTTGCACCTGTGTCCAACAGTATTAATATTAAAATATTAAATCAATGGAGAGCTATTTTAAGGAGGCTGTCTTTTCATATATTAAAAAAATATATATTTCAAAAGCCATAATTTACAGTGTATCACAAAAGTGAGTACACCCCTCACATTTCTGCAGATATTTAAGTATATCTTTTCATGGGACAACACTGACAAAATGACACTTTGACACAATCAAAAGTAGTCTGTGTGCAGCTTATATAACAGTGTAAATTTATTCTTCCCTCAAAATAACTCAATATACAGCCATTAATGTCTAAATCAGCAGCAACAAAAGTGAGTACACCCCTAAGAGAGTTTACATAGCTTATTTCCATAGCTTATGAATGGCATACTGTCTAATCTGACAAACTGCTGACTTGTGACTGTGACTCTGTTCATTTGGTCATTTGTTTAAAATTGATTCTAGCACGTCAGAAGCAAAAACTCTCTCTGCCCTCACTCAGTTAATATGAGAGCCAAAGCTGAATGCAGCTTTGTGAAAGCCCCATATCCTAATTACTGCAATTATTAATTTACGATTGTCTCCTCCTGGGACCATTAAACAGTTTAATCAAAGCATGCCCTAATAAATTCTCTGATCACATTTCTCAGGGGCAACATCCTGTGAACTAATTTGACATTTGTGAGCTGCCATTTGATTCAGTTGCATTATTTAACCTTGATAAGATGTTAATGAGGTCTCCTGTTGTCTAATAAGAGGATCGAGCTCCTTTAATAAGCTTCAATTTGATCACTCAATGAGAATTTGAAACGCTTTAGCAAGCACACAATACGGTCGTTATGAGGTAGGAAACACATATTTATTAAGGTGTGAACATGAGGACATGACAGCATTGTCCACCATCATCATCAAAGCAGTAAGTGAAGAAATATCTTGTCACCCGTCTGTATCTATAATATACATCAGTTTAAATAGTTTAGTCTATACTGTGTATACTTTCAAATGTGCTGTTCATAATATTCTGTCACTTAAATACTTAATATTTGTTTACTACCTCAGTCTGGCGACAGTTTTTGTACCCTGACCTTTAACGAGATTTTTTTTTTTTATGGAAGAGCAGGCTGTCTCACAATTATGACCAGAATACCAAATGGTAGATTTATAGTTGTCTGGGTTTGTGTAAAAAACAAAAAATCACTTCATCTAAATATGAAATAACATTCTAGCTGTGTGACATCGGTGCTGGTAAGTGCATGTCCTATCTCATTTATCCTGCCCTTCACTTTTCTCACTCTCCTCTGTCACTCTGTCTGTTGATAACACTGCCAATTTGCATGCGAAGGTGCAGGATGAAATAAATCTTTGTATCAGTCACAAGCTGTTTTAGCTCGACATGCAAACCTCCTCGTTGTTGTTCACTGGACAGCTGTTTCGATGGAATGAAATTATTCATTTGTTCTTAAAGTAGGAAAAACAGCTCTTGAAAGGGGATTTTTTAAATGTTTATTACAAGTCATGCCATAACAATAAGTGACAGTCTGAAACAAAAATGCAATATTCCAATGAGTACTTTTGTTTTTGTTTACTTTTACTATTGGCATAATCTACAACACCCCTACAGCAATTAACCAAAAAACACACTTTATGTGTTTTATGTAAAAAAAAAAATTTTTAAAAGGGCAAATATGCCTTAAAAAGTAAAGTGAGATTGTTAAGAGATAAACAAAATCTATAAACAAAACATTATTGTCATACAAGGACATAAACACATTCAGAGTGTTGGTAATGGGTCGGGCACACTAGAGTGAAAATAGTATGGCAACCAGGGGAAATCAGTGGTTGCTCAGGGCTTGAATTTTTTTCACATTGCAAGTAGTTGTGGCAACAAACTAGTTACTCAGAGGCTGAGCAACAACACCCTCAACAACTGTGTGACCACTTTTGATCATAAGGTGATTGCACAGGTCTCCCGGTGAGTAGATACAGTAACTGTCTCCAAACAATCATGGTCCAACTCAGGCTAACTGCAGTCGCTCTCAGATTGGCAAAGGTTTGCAATAATTACTGTTTCATTTATGAACACAGACAAATTGCCAACACATTGCATTCATTCTGAGTTAGTCTCTGCCATTGACTGCAGCTCACCTACAATGCATCTCTTTGCAATCTCAACTTATCTGATTGCCAGCTTGTTATTGGTTATATACTTATATGGGAAGGAAGGAAGGAAGGAAGGAAGGAAGGAAGGTTGACGAGCACCTACTGTACATCATTTTGCAGTTAAAGAGCTGTCCTGCTGCAACTACATCACGATAGTGGATGAATTTCTAGATTTCTGTTTCGGAACTATGAGGTTGTGGCTGGAGTCTGAACATAAGGAGTTCATTTAAATTCTGTTTATGTAGACAACAGAAGATTTTTGATTTTCACCACCTTCTCATACTTAGCATATTTTTACAAACAGACAACAGACTCCATATAATGCCCACCTTGACCCCATCCAATTCAATGATAGCAGACTGGTTCAGTTTTATTGCTGTTTTATCACCATTGTGATGCACCAAAGTCACTTTGAAGATGGCAACTGACTGCAGGTCGTCACAGACCTGGTCCCTGTCTTCAAACAGCCATTTCATCATTGTTTCATTTCAAGTTCATTGTGCACAGTTACAATAATTTTGGTCATGCCAAGGTCTCCAGCCACTTTTTTTTGCCAGTGTGATTGCAGCAGGTATTCATTTAGTTACTCAGAAAGAATATGTTATTAAATTATAGGTAAATGTTAGTGATTATAAAGGAGCAGTGTGTCAATATATTGTGCTTGGCAAAAAGGTTATGCAAATATTTTTCTGTGTATCTTCTCCCCATGCAGCAATGCTTTCTTATAACTCTACATTAGAAACAAATATATTTCTCCTATTTATGCACACGGGGTGGTCCCTCAACAGTGTGGATAAATTTAAGCCTAAGCAGTTCATTTGTCACTGTGCATTCAAATTTTGGGCTTTGTTTTTCATTGATATATCGTATTTCTTCTTGTCTGCCAGTCTAATCAATGCACATTGCTCTGCAGGCAACTAACCACATCAAGACAAGTGGCCTTGTCATCAGACAAGAATGCCTTTTCCTTCTGAAGTTGTATTGTAACTTAACAGAATAGTTCACCAATGTGAACATGAATGCAGTCAACATTAAAATGCTTGATGCTCAAACCTGTGGATCTCCAGGATGTATCAGATGTTTCTGTTTTATTGTCCAGTTTAAAGCACGTGTTAGACAAATAAAAGTAATCAGATGTAATACTAAATAATTATGTCTTATATTTTTTACAGGGTTACTATTAATCTGTAATATGACACATTGCAAATACAATCTTTCTAACACTTTGGCTGCTTTATACACACGAACACACACTATATGAACTACAATTTAGTGTGCTCCTTTAGAGCTCATACGTCCACTACAATCAAGTTTATTACTTCTAATACAAGTCTTCAACTATAGCCAGAGCAATTATTTATCATTTGGAAGACACATATCTTTTTGACTTATTATTAATTTCACATTATTAACAAAGACTTGCCTGTATAGTCCTCAAAGACAACAGAGTTTGCAAGGTTTGTTAAAATGATTTTGCCAAATGAAAAACAAAGCCCAAAATTTGAGTGCATAGTGAAGTGCTTTGTAATAAATGACATTCATGTTTTAAATCCTTGTTCAATCGACATGACCTTCTTGCTACAAATCAAACAAAATGCAGTAACATTTATAAAATGTGCAATTTTATCACTAAACTGCAGCAAGAATATGCTGCCCCCTTACAATGACTGCAGGGGCTGTTATAATAAGATTTAGAAGTTTATGGTTATTTGAAACCTTCTGCTGGGTTTAACGTGCAATGAGAAAAATCAGGTTTTCATTTGGCTAAAACTGAGTATTCATAACATTGGATTTGCTTTTTTATTATTATTTTATTTATTTATTTTATTAGTTAAAATCAAGCTGACCTTTGTTTTATTACATGCCTGCTAGTGTGATTATTGCTTATTTATCATTTTTTATTTCTCCAGTTTCATTATTAGATTTGTAGCTAGATGTTGTGTAAAAAACTTAAAGTTACACGACTTGTTAAATGGGAGCGTGCTAAAGTCCCTTAGGAGTCGTGGGACATAGAGGTCACCACGCTTTCTTGGCAGATCCACTTGTTATCCGTTATCACTCATCTCTAGTATAAAGCTTCTGCCCTCCTGGAATGTAGTGTCACTCAGTATAACTTTATGCTCAGCTTACATTTGTTTGCCTTGGCTTGTCGCTCTGGACCCCCTGTCTTAGTCCCTAGCCCACCTGAATTCCCACTCCCATTTGGTTTGGAGTTTTGATAAATTCCCCTGTAGCCTGATTATTTCCCAGACTTTCCTTGAAATCTGGTATAGTCCCCAGACCACTGGATTCCTTGTATTTCAGCCAGCTTTCCCCTACCTGACTTACCTGGCTTTATCTTGTGAGGGATCCTGAGTTTAATAAACCTAATAAACTGGAGTCTGCTTGTTGTTGTTTACATGTCATTAACACCATTCCTGCTGAACTTATTCTAACCTTTGAGAATATTTTGATTGCTGTCTGTTCCATGTTGGTTTCACTGTGGTCTCCTAGGTGTAGCTTAAACACAGAGCAACATTAAAAGCTCAGTGCCAGAAATGTAAATGTATATTTGGGATTTGATGACACATTGATGTTTTGCTTCACAGCAGATGCTCTCAGAACCAAGAAAAGTAAATAAGAACATATACAGTAATGTCAAGGCTGATTCACATATCTCTCAGGCAGCATAGCCTTTAGCAACGTGCTTCCTGTATATAAATACATCTACAGTGATGTGTTTTTCCAGTTGTTGTGGAGAGTTTAGGGATGAACTATGAATTCAGTTACCTCCCAAGACAAACATTTACAGAAAGCACCACATTAATCGGACATTAGAGGAAATACTCAAAGAGAGCAAATACAGTGTTTTCACCTAAGGGATCTATTTGTCTCATTTTATTGTGAAATACATTTGTTTGGAATAATGCATAAACCAACTGTCTGCTTTTATGTAATTCAAAAAAAGTTGTTCATAGCCTCAGGGCTAACACATAGCTAAAATACAGAACATTGGTGACAGAGTTGCAGTTCTGTGTTTTTATTAAACTCACAGAGATTTAAAATGAAAAAGTCCAGATGATTGCAGACGCAAACTGTGGGTGAAAATGCACTGCTCAACAAAATTAAGGGAACACTTGATCATCGCAGCACAGCAAAATAAGTTAGGAAGCATAGACCACTGTGAGTTTATTTCACTTGCTTTAGTGATGACAGGTGCAGTGGGAAGGCAACAACAAGACAACCCCCATAAAAAGAATGGTTTTGCAGGAGGTGGTCACAGGCCATTACTCTCTCCTTAACCCTCCAGACTGATTTTCTTTCTGGTTCTGCTAGTGTCCTTGTCATTACTGGTAGCATGAGACGTTACCTGCAGCCCATTCAGGTTGCACAGGTAGTCCAGTTCCTCCAGGAAGTCACATCCATCTGTTCTGTCGCAAGACAGTTTGCTGCGACTCCCAGCACCGTATCAGGAGTGTGGAAGAGATGCCAGGAGTTAGGCTGTTACATGAGGAGAACTGGACAGGCCAATGAAGGGATTTAACATAACAGTAGGACCAGTAACTGCTCCTTTGGAGGAATAGGAGGAGCACTGGCAGAGCCCTGCAATATGACCTCCAGCAGGCTGTGCATGTGTAATTAAGCAGTTGTTTAATTCTAACTGAAACACATCAATAAATATTCAAATTTTTTGTTTTCACTTTTCTCCAGAAAATAGAGTTAGAGTTTTTAGGGGGTTCTGGAGCTGGGGTTAGAGTTGTGACCAATGACTTAGAGTTCAGGGGGTTAAGAGGTGTATCATAAACAAATATGTTTCTAGTTCAGTCAGTTTAGCAGCCTGCTGACTGTGCAACATTTAGGCTATATATCTACATAAACAGATTGTTCGTGCTTTAAGTCCTTCTGTTTTATGCCCTCAGCTACAGTGATAGTTTTAGGGTCATGGTGGCATTTACAATTAGGGTAATTTTCTAAAAAGTTGGGTTCTTCCAGGGCCATAAAAACTGAGATACAACCAATGCTTCATGAGGGCATGATAGTGATATAAAGCAGGCAGGTTCTCTTGTTACCCCATGGTCCCTTTACACAATCAATACATTGTTTTTTCCTTGTCATCTCTGTTATGTGTTCATGCCTGCAGATGTCAGTACTGTTGTACTCATGGTACTTCAACATATGGTGCATAAATGGAGTAACTTTTTCTAAGTGACAAGTGATTTCAAATGCAGTATTTCAAGCAGCTCAACAAGTATTGGCTGTTTCTTTTGCTAGCTAAAGGTATAGTTTATGTATTTTTCAGGGAGCCAAAAAACTAAATGTGTGACAACTTGTTGAATAATTATAATAAAAATTGTTGATAATAGAATTTTGTATTATTCAGAGGTTGTGTAAGAATACCAGACAGTTTAAATAAATTCAGGTCCATGTAACATCTGATTATATTGAAATACAGCGCAAGCCTCAGGGACTACAGTATCACAAATCTGCTCATCAAAAATTGTACACAAAAATGAAAACCTACTGAACAAGACAAAATGTTTTGTAATTTATAAATTAGACATTCCATCACTTAAGACATCCTTACTGGATCTTAGTGTTTGCCCACCAGCCAAATCCCACTTTAATTTCTCCATGCAATTGTCCTGAGCACAATCCCTCATCACCAGTTAACTAATACTGTGTCTATCTACAATTACTGAAGTTTAAACCAATAAACCATATGTAAGTGGAAGTGAGTGGAAGTCAGTTTATTTCAAAAATATGTCCATTGTTCTTTTCAAACCTTGCTTTGTGGATTTTAGAATGATTTTTAGCCCCAAAATAGCTAAATTTCACCTTTTTTTTTTTTTTTTTTTTTTACTATTTTTGGACACAAAACAACAAACATAAATTCTTAAGACACAAATAATTATTATTTTTGAAACTTTTGAAACAAATCTATAAAATTAAAAACTGTTTTTCTCGATATGCATGAAGGGTTAGGGATTATTGTTATTCTTTCTTTTAATTAGAACATTTTTGCAATTTTTACAGGCATTTTTTTTTTTTGAAAAGGAAACAACTTTAAAAAAGGTAAATGAAAAACACTGGTCACTGGCATTATATGGGCAAATGACAAACTTGTAAAATCATTGCCTGAACCAAAAAAGCAAAGTTTTGGAATCAAAGAAAAACATAGTTTTAAAGACAAGAGAAAATTGGAAATGTGTTACCTAATGTTATCCAGTGCAAGGCAGGCCCACCTGTCCTCCCTTTAAGCAAGGTCACCCACTGCTGAGCTGCTTTCATTCTTTCATCCTTTTGTCCCCTTTGTTCATATTGTTTGTCACTCTCGATCTTTGTCTCCCATCATTATGTTCAGATGGCCTTGCTCCTTATGAATTAAATATGATAGCTTCTCTTCACTCGCCTTGTATTCTGCTCTCTATTTGACGTTCCACAAACTTTTACAAGAACTCTCCAGCACGCATACACATTCAGCACAAATGTAATTCTCCCAACATGGTAGCACACATCCCCTCAGTAGATGGGTAACTAAAAATGCATTTAGCCTAATGTTCATTGAGATGACATCTACAAGGTGTCATTTTGGAAACTGAGGATTCAAAGCTTTCAAAAAGGCTGTTTTGGGCTTTTGTGAACAGCAGGGTGTATACCATCACAGCAGATGTAAATATTGTGAGCTCTTCAAATTTGAGTGGTGTGAAACTTGTTTTAATGCATTCATTCAGAAGGCTGTTTGCTCCACGATTGGGTTCCTTGTGAAAAGACACTCTATCTTACTAGATCTTGTTCTCTCCCTCCTTGTGTGATTCAGGATCATTTATCCTAATCTGATAAATGGATGAATGATTAATGATTAGAAAGAAAAAAAATGAATCCTCACAATCATGTATCCAAACATTTATTGTGAAGGATAACATCCCACAATTAATGTCTGCAGTGTCTGCCACTATATATCAAATGTTTTGTGTGGTAATATTTAGTGTATGTTGTAGTATATGTTGTTCCATGCCCACCTTGGGTTCCAGAGTCCTTTGTTCTGAGTGCCAGACTCCCTAGAGAACCACGTCACAGCTTAATTCCTATGTTTATCTGGCACCTGGCACCTGGCGGCTTGTTCTTTATTCTTAGTCTCCTCTTTTTGAATTCCAAAGGTAGGTGCATGGCTTGTATAATTTTACATGCATTACTTGGGTAAATATGCATTCCCTCCACACATGACAGGCAGGGTTTATTGGCTTGTTAAAAGGTCCTGGGTGTGTGAGTAGCACTGTGCTGAGATCAAATCACAACAATAACTCAAAAAGGGCCGTATCATCTATTTATTCTACAGATTCTTGTTCATTTATATGAACAAATATCTGTTCAAATTCTGGACAAACAGCTAATTAAAATATTTATGATTGATGCACTACTTACTGAATTGATATTTTGATGTTCCACAGCACCAAGTTTGCTGAATGCATCATCATGAAAATCATCCCAGAAATGCCTTAGGCATAAGTCACAAGCTTAAGAAGAGCGTGTTTAATTTTTTAATCCATTGTTATAGTTACTCACTTTAGGCTTGGCCTTTTTACCTAATTTACATTGTTTTCCATTGGCACTTATTATGTAATTTATGCAAATAAACATTTAGCCAGTTGTTCTGAAGCAAAAGACTTTGTAGGTTAATTGTGTTAACTCTAGGCTATAAGTATTATGAATTATGAATGCAAAAAAAAATAATTCCAAATGAATCTCAGAAGGCCCTTTTTTAATTGAAAATCATGTTGAAAATTAGGCTTTTCATTACTTTGTTCTGGCACACGATCCCAGAGAGTTCTGCTGAGAAACAGCTGTGAATGTCCTTGAATTTATTGCTCAACATTTTTAACCATTTAATAGAACAGAATGTTTTCCCTACAGCAATGTAATCACAGTAATCCCAACAAAGTCAGAGACAGACACAATAGCAATAAGCATTTTGTCATGGTGTTGGGTAGGATAGAGAGCGTGGGAAGTATAACGCCATTAGCAACTTAAAGACACAATTTATTAAGAAAGTTTTAGGTCATAATCTCACAACACTGACTGGATGAATGAAGCTTATCCAGAATCTTTAAAAAAAAAAGGTCATTGTATGCACTTCATCAAGTATGCACTTTTCAGAACACTTGAAGGTGGAATTAAGGATACTGCAGATGCCTGCTAAACAAGAAAGACTGAGAAACAGAAAATAGCTAGTTTTATATGAGGTGCTGCATTCACAAAGACAGGGTTTTCATGAACTCAAACCCCATCTTTGTTTTTACTGACAGTTATACAGTATATTGGCCTCCACCTCCATGGATGTGCACTATTCACTGTTATTGGCAGAGTGCACTGTTCCTTATGCTTGTGTGTGTTTCAATTCTATTCAAAGTCAGTTCAATTCAGTTTTATTTATATAATGCCAAATCACAGCAACATTTGCATCAAGGCACTTTGTTATTGACAGGTAAAAATCTTACAATAATACAGAAAAAAACACAACAATCAGATGACCCCCTATGTGCAAGTACTTGGCAACAGTGGGAAGGAAAAACTCTCTTTAAACAGGAAGAAACTGCTGTGACAAGTTGGGGGTGAGGGGAGGAAGACGGGACAAATGACATGCTGTGGAAGAGAGCCAGAGATTAATAATATCTGATGATTAAATGCAGAGTGGTGTATAAACACAAAGTGAAAAGAGGTGAGTAATGAAACTCTTCAGTGCATCATGGGAACCCCCAGCAACCTAGGCCTATAGTACCTAACTATAAGCTTTATCAAAAATAAACATTTTAAGCCTAAATTTAAAAACAGAGATGGTCTATGGTCTCCTGAATCCAAACTGAGAGCTGGTTTCACAGAAGACGGTCCTGAAAGCTCAAGACATGCCATCCAAAGTATCTGCTTAGACACCATGTTTCTAAGGTTTTTAGGGCTGAGTTCTCTGTTTTAGAAGCAGGAAATTAGAGGTCATCCAGGCCTTCATGTCTTTAAGACATTCCTGCAGTTTAACTAATTGGTATGTCTTCTGGCTTCATGGATACTTTAGTTACTTTACAAATTAGGATTTATATGAAAATTTGGTGCAATATGTTGTTACAGATGAAACCACCCATAGTTGTTTATTCAAGTAATCAATTAGTCATTTGACAGAAAACTTACTGCATTTTTCACTTCCTGTGAGCAATACGTAACTGAACGAAGTAACTACATATC
>JAMQGT020004076.1:0-109999 GCA_024447675.2 Pterophyllum scalare
TTATTTTTCTCAGTTAGAAAAACATCCACCTTTTCCAAGCTGCTGCGCTGGGACTTATGAGAGTGACAAATGTGTGTAGGGTTTGTATATAATGTCACTACTAATCTGGTCTTGATTTCATGAAATGGATTTCTCCTCCCTTTTCCTCTCTTTCTTTTTCTCCCGCCCCTTTCTTTTTCTCACTTATATGGCCGAAAAAGGCGCTTTACGTCACAGTAGATTTGTTCCAGCAATCCCATGGTCCAGAGAAAAGAGAGAGAAATAATTACACCTGGTTATCAGCACAACAACCTAAAATTTCATTTCTGAAAGCCAAACAAAGCATACAGTATATCAATATGTGCCTTTATTCAGTTTGCAACAAGTCTTGAAATTAAGATAATCATTTCTCTGTACATTGCTGCCGTTTGTTAATAAGGTGCTGCTTTGGCCCATATCTCCACTGCTCATGCCCCTCCCCTCTTTTGCTTTCTCAGGAAATATTACAGAGGGATAAATGCAGGTAAATGTGTGATGTCACAAATCAACTGGACAAAACTGGATGCAATACTTTAATTAATAGTAAAGTGTAGAGCAATCCAATTGTGTGCCTTTTTTGCATTATGAAACAATCTAATTTCCTGGAAAATTCAACCTGTTAAAGGCAGTGTAGATAATACAATAGCTATAATGAGCCTCAAAGGTCAATATGTAGTAAATACTGAATGTAGGATATCATCTTTCTCTTCTTTATTTGTTCAAGTTTGAAAGCAAGAAAGAAGTGTTGCAGACATAGACTGTATATATACGCATTGTTCACTTCATTAGGCACATGTTGCTTGTACTGTGTTGGGACCCGTCTTAGCTTCAGAACTGCCTTAATTCTTCATGCAATAGATTGAACAAGGTGCTGGAAACACTCCTCAGAGATTTTGGTCCATATTAACATGATAGTATGATAACATGATAGCCATGAGTTCAGCATACTGAACCAATTTGAGATGATTTGAGTTTTGTTACATGGCACGTTATCCTACTGGAAGCAACCATCAGAAGATAGGTACACTGTAGTTATAAAGGGATTGACATGGTCAGCAACAATTCTCTGGTACGCTCTGGTGTTTAAACGAGGTGGTGTTAAGGGAACCAGCGTGCCAAGAAAATAGCACCACCACTGGCCTGAACCACTGCTACAAGGCAGAATGGATTCATAAATTTCATGTTGTTCACACAAAATTCTGAACTTCCCATCCAAATTTCACAGCAGAAATTTAGATTCATCAGGCCAGGAAAAAAATTTCCAGTCTTCTAATTGTAGCTTCTGTTTCCTATTCTTAGCTGACAGGAGTGGCACCAGGTGTGGTCTTCTAGATGCTTTTCTCCTGCTGTAGCCCATCTGCTTCAAAGGTCGATGTGCTGTGCTTTCAGAGATGCTTACCTTGCATACCTTGGTTGTAATGAGTGGTTACTTTTCAGTTACTGTTGCCTTTCGCTTGATGCAGTCTGGCCCTTCTCTTATGATCTCTGGCATCACTAACGCATTTTTGCCCAGAGACCTGTTGCTCACTGGATATTTTCTCTTTTTCATGGCATTCTCTGTAGAGCCTAGAGATGGTTGTGTTGGAAAATTCCAGTTGGTCAGCAGTTTCTAAAATACTCAGGCCAGCATCATCTGGGCACCACCAGCTATGCCACTAAGAACAAACCATTTTTATGTAAACATGTTAATTTCTGCTGTAAAACAGAACATTTTAGCATGAAGGTCTATGAGGATTAATTCTTTCGTGGCCATTTAACTCCACATTGGTTTCATTGCTTGTTTGCGCAGTTGGTCTGCATGTGAGTTCATGTTTTTTTTTTAAATACAGATGATGTTTCAGGCCTTGAGAGTTTCTTCAAGCTCAACAATCATAGCAGAGCACAGGCAGTGATATGTCATATCTCATATACACCATAGTAACACATCTGATAGCAAATTAATAATCATGTTCTTCCATCAGAATGAGAAAAGGCATATTTAAGAAGCCTTATGGAAGTCAAAAACTTTAAACATGACACAAGAGTGACCTACCATGTCTTATAACCCCTAAAAAGGTATACATTGTACACACACTTTTTGGTCCATCTTCTAAAATAATAAAAAATATATAACTTTTGATTAGATTTCTGGCTTATGTACAAAAAAAAGCTAAGTTATCATAAACAACATAAGTGAAAATATCGGTAGACTTACTTGCAGGAAAAAGAACTTCAAGTCAAAATCTATATTAAATCCATGGGTCTTTCAAATGTTAAATCCAGAACTGTTCTCTTCTAGAAAGTAAAACATCCAAGTCTGATACACAGCAAAATACTGGAGTTGACTTGTCTACATGTCTGCCAGTGGATGTCTCCACAGCCAAACTTATTAATTATTTAACAGTGTATGGTACAGAGAAAGAAGTGCATAGGTTACAAGCTGGTGCAAGTTCTGTTTGACTCTCAACAGCATATTGTGAAAAAAAAATTAAAGCTGTTACTTACTATGGGACATTTTAATATGTCTTAAAAAGATCGACATTTACTTTGCAGCATTATAGATTTTCTGCTACTGGGAAGGTCAAATCCAAGCTCAGAGGTCAAAAAGTCAAATACAAATATGACAGTTGAATTTCATACTTTATACACAAATTTATGCATGCTCACTTTCATCAATATTGGAAAAAGAGTTCAGGAAGAGTGGCCAACAAAGTTAGCACCTGCCCCCATCCGGGCCATATTTGACTAAATTCAGGGGTCATAATGTATTTTAATAATTTCTGGTTTAAATAAAGAAATTTTGGTCTAACAACTGACTTAGTAACACATTGTGAAAACTAGAGCTAACCAAAAAGATTTTAAGCATCATCAAGTAGCTTCAGTGACCCAAATTCAGGAAGTTTGACTGTATTTATAATCAAACTATATATTTATGTATTTCCAAATCATTTGAGCTGTAGATCAGTGCAACCCCAATTGTAATGCTCAGTGATTACCAGAGTTGGCAAAAGTACAGACATTCTTTACCAAAGTAGAAGTACATGTACTTGTGTTAAAAAATACTCCAGTAAAAGCTGAAGTACTAAATCAACTTATTTACTCAAGTAAAAGTGAAAATATAAAGGCTCTGAAATCTGCTCAAAGTCAGAAAATAAAGGTAGCTCTTTAGAAGACATTTATTTTTATTTTTGTGCAAAGCTAACTGAACCTTGTGCTATATTGATATAATAATGAATATATAATAATAAAATAATACTATTTACTGAGGTTAGGTTAATTGGTGATTCTAAACTATCCATAGGGGTTTAGCCGCTGTGCATCAGTTCAACACAGAGCTTTACTGTAAATTCACCATGGTACAGCAAACTAACCTGGTTATCCTGCACTAAACTGCAGTATTTCCGTGCAACCTTTGAATAACTTAGAGTTAGTACACCTCAGTTTGTTTTCCAGGATGTTTTACAATGTGAAATAACATAACTTCACATCAAATACAGATCTAATATCTAATTTAAAAATGAGGACATCACATGTAAGCTTTAAATTTCCAGTTTATCAGATGTCACTGAGCAGACCTCACCTTTAAATCTAACCTCTCTTCCTCCTCTCCTCCTTCTTACATCGGTCTCCATCTCTGAGTAAAGTTTTCTCTCATTCTGGGAAATACAGCAGCTGGACCTTTAGCTAGCAGACACGCTGTGTGACAAACTGCACACAGTTTATGCGTTTGCTGATATTTGTTGAGCTGATAGAAACGTTGAATTTGACATTACTTGCCACGACACGTTACTCCCTTTATGCTCGCTCCTCTTCTGTAGCGCTAGCTAGATGCCGAAGCACCGTGACCACAACTTTCAGACATCTGCACTGTAACCCCTGAAGTACAGTGCTATAAATGATGCAACAATTTTTATGGTTTTGCCTATTTCTTCTTTTTGTATGCAGTAAGCCCCGGTGATGGATACACCAATACCACTGGCTTTTGTGTGTTATTGTTCCTTTGTTTAGTCTCAGATTGGTTTGATGTTTGAAGGCACAGTGATGAGAAATAAACACACAAACACACAGGCACACACACACACACACGCACGCACACACACACACACACACACACACACACATACACACACACACACACACACACACACACACACACACACAATAGTTATACTTTTTTGCATCCAGAGGAAATGCCTTCTGCTGGCCATCAGAAAGAATACAGGTTTGTGGCACTATGAAGTTGTCCTCACACAACTGGAGGCTATATCCATCTACTATATAGAGCTCGTTGCCTGTAGCCATACACAATGTGCTGGATGTCTAGGGATTTAACCTGTTGTCACCCCCATCAACTTTAGGTAGACAAGTGAAAAGACCATATTAGGTTACTACCTGTCACCCCAAACTGAATTGGAGGCCAAATCCATTGTAGATAACCTCAAAGAACCAGATAACAAGCCTGTCTGCCATCACTGAGTCAGGGTGCAACAGACTGACCCCAACCAAGAACACTGCAAAAAACACAAGAGGACCTTCAGGCCAGTACCTGGACCTTTACAGCATGCACAGCTGCCAAAACATTCTCACAGTTCTGGGAAACCATAAGTCTTCATTCCGCCACGCACCCAAAAACAAGAAAAAGTGAAGCTTCAGGGTGAGCACGGTCTGTCACAAGTGTGCTTCCACACTACAGAGCACAAACACCTTCTAAAATTGTCTTTACTTTGTAAAAATGATGATTACTAGAAGAATGGGACTCGAGGCTATCTCTTCAATAGAGGTAATCGCACAGAATGGTTGCCAAAGAGCAATCCAATAATCACCTGGTAACAAACTGCCATAGACAGTGTCCTTGGCCAGTAGCACCAATAGAAAGTCAAAATGCCTCAAGTATACCGCACCATTTCCCCCACTAACAAACCTGATGTAGAACAACTAAACAAACAAATCCTGTCGGCACAGAGAAAACCAGACATTGCATAGAACACCTCATACTGACAGAGTGGATTTTTGATTTAGCCTGTCTGTCTGTCTGTCTGTCTGTCTGTCTGTCTGTCTGTCTGTCTGTCTGTTGTCTTTTTCTTCCCTTCTTCCCTCTCTGCCTGCATGTGTTTGTCATTTTCGAGAAGTTTGTTTTCTAAAGCCTTTGTTACAATCTGGTTTTCATTTCCTGAAGGGTGATTTCCTTTGTCCCCTCCTCATCCTCCTCCTTTCTATTTTTTTTTCCTGCCCAATCTCCTGAAGGGAGCATCTGTTGCCACTGTCTGCTTTTGTATTCCACAAATTGACAGAAAGCAGGCGTACATTTCTCTGAAGAAGCTAGAACGTGGTACGTACAAAAGAAGGTTACATGCTAATTGCATGTCATTACCCACACACAGTAATTTCTTTAATTGTAGTTACTGTACTTTTCTGCTACAAAGTGGCGACGGTGCTGTTTCTTACCTCTAAAAGTGCCAAGAATGTCCTCTGGACTTTTTGATCTCAGACACTAAGTATCAAAATGATGTGTGTATGCTTATTTGCAATGTGAGAAAATAAGGAGCCATATATGAAACAAATCACTGCAAATTATTGCTCTTATGTTTTAGTTGACAAATTTCTGTTTTTTCTTGGTCTCTATAGGCTTTGAAAATTGGGCAGTTAATCCCATGCTTCCTGACCTATGCCTCTAAGCTCCCTCTGATTAGATGGGGGAATTTCCGTGAGCTGCCGCCGTCTTGAGCAAGTTGACCCTCAAAGTCAGTCCATTTGACTAGCAGGGTGACTGTGCACCATGCTGTGGCACACTATGCTCCTGAGTGCAGTTCAGTTGGACCTTGACACAGTACACAAGTAGTGTATCTATCTGGGCCCGAATATGGAACTCCAATGCTTCCTTGACAATAGCTGCCACCATAAAACTTGCTGTATTAAGTAATTAGCAAATCTCTGAGGCATGGAGGAGGACAGTATGACTGAACCACAAAATGCTAAATTATGTGGTTCAGGTGACAGCTTAACTGCAAAGTGCAAATTCATTAACCTATTTGTGGTCTGCAAGAGTGTTTTTGAAAAGCTTGTGTGCATCAAAGAAAGAAATAGCATGAGAGTGAGAGACAAACTTAAACATATTGACGCTCGGATGTTTAAGCACAGAGTGAGTGCAGACCAACAGGCAAGTGCAAAGAGGGAACAAATGTGCTTGAGCGTGGTACAAAGCTATCAGTGAGTACAGACTAAGCCTGAGCTTTGGGTGGGTCGGTCAGAGACTTGTCCTGAACCCATTCACTTCTGTGCAGACTTGATGTGAACTGTCACCCTATAGCCTCGGGTTGCTTCTCCCCTAAGGAGATATTCTTCAAGGACCTTTCTGTATTTGGATGCATTTATCCTTCCCTCAGTTCTGACCAGTTTCCTGGTCCCTACTGCTGAGAAGCACCCCAGAGAATCTTTTTCCTTGTGCTCTCAGGGTGTCTTAAATGCCATTTGAGAAACACCAAGTGGGCTGCCACGTACCTCTAACCTCTGAAGCTCTGTTACCATGACTGCTGGGGTCCTGGTCCCACCTCCCACATGGACCTTCTTGCTCAGTTTGGCAGCACGACCACTTCTATGAAAATTCCTGGAGGGGGTCTTCTTTCGTTTGCAATTACTGAGTCCTCTGTACTACAGGGAACACTCAAAGCAAAGGTTTTGTACCATTGCTCCCCACAATTTTAGCATGTACATCTACAGCAGGGTTCTCTGGATTTCTGGAGCTCAGTTTTTGTGTGTATAGTGTGTATAAGCAACAAAATCAGCAAAGTTTTGATTAATTTCATGCGGATGTGTGGGGAAATAAATGGGTTATTAAACAGGTGTCACTTCAATTGGACACCCTGGAAAGATGTCTTCACCTTTTTCTGCAAAGGGATGTTCAAGCTCCCAAGGATGTGAACCTGTAACACAAATGTGACCCATTTAGGACAACGGCATTATTCTAAAGCTAGAATGGAGTAACCCTTGAATTACAATGCTCTGATTTGGCTTTTTATTATTATGGAAAAGACATACTCATATTACGTCAGGGCTCTGGTGGGAACCTTGGAGGAGGACTGAGGTCCAAAGTGACTCATATGTCGAAAGTACCCAACCTAATACTGACTCATTTTTACACCTCTTCTCCATGCCAAACAAACCCACTCCTTGGCACAGAGTCAGACTTTATTCTTCTCATTTTCTCCATTGCGTCCACTTTATTTTTAATTGAACTGATAAACTGGCACGTTAATAGTTTTCCCCTCCTTTATCTCATTAGACATTTGAACTGCAATATGCAACACACCTGTAGCTACTGCAGATGTATTTCCCATTTTATCGTGTTTAGCTCAGTATTTTGCCTTTTTTTTTCTTTTTTTTTTTTACAGGGACTACTCCTGCTTTGATATGAGGTTATTTTGCTTTATCCCTTTCCTCACATAGTATTGAAATAAGCTGGATGGCCTGTATGAAAGTGATACTCATGTAGCCGTGGTTGTAAAAAAGGGTTTCACGCTAATGAAGATTGTGTCAGCTTCTTGATTAGGGTTTTAACAGTGGGGATTATGTCTTTTTCTTCTCATTCTGACCACTAATAGAGTTAATAACAGGCTTATCAAGCTCACAGGGGATCTCACTGATGTCTTTTGCAGCTGTGTGTGTTTGAGTGTTTATTGTTCCTTCATTTCCACTACACGTAATTCTCCTCTCCCTCCCCATGTGTCTCTCTCCTGCTGTGCTGTTCTCTTGGCCTTTTCTCCTTCCTGTATTGTGTTTTTTTGTACCCCCAACCACCCCCCAGGGTAGAGATGGGTCATCAGGTTGCCATGACAAAAGCTTTGATTGTTGCCCAGGTTGAGTGGAAGGCATCAGAGAAATGAGTTTTTCTGAGAAATGTCAATAATTTCAAAGGAAGTAAATTGCAAAATACAGGAGTCCTAAGTGGGTAGAGAATCAGAGTGAAAAAGCTTTTATTCTACTTTTCAGGTCATATCCTGCTGAATGCTTAGTGTACACAGCAAATACAAACAGACAAAAAAGCGTAGTGGATGCAAATCCCCCTTTTTATGCAGTAGCTTTATGCACAAGTGGAACAGTAGAAGCACTTACAGATCTATCTGGATTTAGCTCTATACCAGCACTTCCCATCCTGGAGAACAAGGCAACTTATTGTAGTAACAGGACAAATGTGAGGGGTCATGAGAGAGGCAGGAAAAAGATTTGTGTTTGGAATTTAGGATTGTTTTTTTTTTTGGTTATATAATTCTATAAAATCTTGACCAGATTTATCCTGTTAAAACTTTTAGCTATAAACTTTAAAGGGGAATCACACAGTGGATCATCTGCCTCCATCTCACCCTATCTTTTGCATCCTCTTTGGTCACACCAACCCCTCTACATGTCCTCCCTCACTACACCCATGCACCTTCTCTGTTGTTGTCCTCTTTTCCTCCTGACTGGCAGCTCCATATTCAGCATCCATTGTCCAATATATCCTCCATCCCTCCTCTGCACACTGTCCATCCTGGTCACTCACAGCAAAAAAATCTAACATATAATAAGCTAAGCACAAAAAAAATCCAGTGTGGTAAATGATACAAGAAAAACACACAAAGTAAATACACAGGAGAGCAAGGTAATAAGGAACAGGTGAACGGTCAGGGTCAAACAGATAATCACAAGGGCATGAATAGAACCAACAGAGGAAGTAAATTAACAGAGAGTGCTCAAAAATCCTGTTACAAAAAAGGGGGGGGGCACAAACACATACAAACATAGAAACAGGAGAAATTGCAAAACATGAGGAAGCAGATCAATTAAAGAAAAACAGGAATCAAGACTAAAATAAAACTCAAAACCTAGTCCATCTGCATGTTGTGTGAAGGTCCACATTCTGCAGTCTCACTGCTAATCAGTCTATTTCCATCTGCAGCAGGCAGCTGTTTTCTCGTGAAAAGCCTCAACCCTAAGTGAGTTAGAATGATTATTTTCTTTTTTTCACTGCTTTCCAAAACTTGGGAGAACAATTTAATAAAAACAAAAATTGCGTGTTCTCATTGCCCAGGGTGACTGCTGATGTCTTAGACCTCAGAGGGTTAAAACTCTCCTCTAAACTGTCAGTAAACATCAGTAAATGAATGGACAATCCTACTGGCTACTTGTCGAACATAGTGGGGGCTTTAAGGGCTAAATTGCCAGAAATTTCAATGGTTGGAATTGTATTCTTCCTATTTTTTTTATTTATTTTTTTACCAGGAAAACAATTTCAAATAAATTCTAATATTCAGATTCTGTATCTATATCTTGTTGTGCTTTCTCACACTGACCAAAATGAACTCAGCAAGAACATGGTGCAGGTTCAAGCAAGATATTTCAGTTCAAATAACATGATTAAAAGTGTGATATTAAAATTGGTAGTAAATTGTGACCTGGTGTGGCAAAATGAGTCGCGGGTCACCGGGGCTAATTATTAAGCGAATAACATATGAATCAGCGGGTCATTTCCAGGTTTACGGGATTTTCTTAGCAACAAGGGAGAGATCGCTTTTGGGCGCTGTCATAGTATGAAGTCTGTCAGAGGATCTGCTTTATCAGCTGAGTTAGCTGTGGTAGCTATAGGGTGATGTTAACAACATGTTACAGATGTTACACCTGTAGGATCTAATGAGCATATTTTAAGTGTATACGTGGTGTATAATCCTTTTTTGTTGCAGTTGAACAAAGTTCTGAGTCCTTTTTTTTTTTTTTTTTTTTGCATGAGAAACTAAGCGTGAATGTAGTGGCCACGCTAGAGGGCTGATTAACTAATGGAGGAGGAGGTCGGGCAGCACAAGTGTCTGATGTGTGTGGGCTGTGTGGGTTTAAACTGTGATGTTACTGTCCTCTGGAGTCCAAATCGGCAAATGGAGGTAGATAGAGGATAAGTGTTATAGAATAAAATATCCACCAAGTACACCTCCAGGCCTGCTGGTGTGTGTGTGTGTGTGTGTGTGTGTGTGTATTTTCAGTCAGTTGTGCAAACGGTGATTCCGCCTCGTGGTTTAAAAACTGAGTGTAATGATGTAGAATGGGAGAGGTTTATAGAGGCATTAAGCCTAACTCTTCCTCCTTCACTAGCTCACTCGCTCTATCTTTCTGTCTTCAGCTCTATTTCTTCGTCTCTCTCCCCCTCATCCTCAATGTCCCTCTCTCTCTGTTTTTATGGTGGCATTATTATCTCGCTCTCCCACCCATTACTGTTCAGGTTGAAGCAGAATAATAAATTTCAGGATCATGCCGATGCAGCACTTCTCCAGCTAAAGCTCATTCTGTGGACTCGACAGAAACACTGCACCAAAACAACTCAAGACAACAACGATTGTAGCACGTACCTGCTTTCTTCACATTTTCAGCATTTTCAAATGATTTTTTTTATGGAGAGGAAAAAATAGCTATTTTTAGATGAAGAGGTTCTAGTATTTTTTTTTTTTGTGGCATTGTGGGCTTCTATATAGTACTCCCATTAGTGACTTGTGCTCATTTATAACTTTTCAAAATCTCTTTGACCAGACCTTTTTTAAACTTCTTTCTGTGGGACTAAGATTAGTTTAAAATAATGGATTATGATTGCACATGCTGCCTTTTTTCTTCCTGCATGATTAATTTGTCAACATTAAAGTTAAACTGCCTTGAAATCTTCATTTTTCTCTGTCACTTTTTCTCTCACTTACTGTGGTTTTTGGTCACATTTTACTTTTTAATTTGTGCGCTCTCTTAGTGTCAAATAAAACAAAAACATGGACCTTTAAATCGATCTAGCAATCAGCTAAATCTGATGAGTTATGAAGTATGAGAAACAGCATCTCTGTGCATCAGTAGAAGGCTGACAATCTCATAACCTAAAGCTAACATTTCTGTTACATATGCAATATCAGTTGAAGTTGACTTATGTCAGTTCTGTGAATTGTCAAGTGGCCAGTGTTTAGTAAGAGTCAGAAGGTGTTATTCCTCTTAGAAACTTTGACCTGCTAACCTTTTTGTCTGCCTCTGTCATTCTGCAGCTTTCGGCCTATGGTGGGAGTGTGGTTTTTACTGTGTCTTATACTACAGACGAGAAGGAACAAATGAGCATCAGAGTCACATCAGAACCTGACTTAATCATAGAGGTAAGTTATTAAACATATTAATGGAGAGATATTAGGCCAGGGACCGACTGAGGAACCACCAGCCACTAGGGAAAAGTGTATATTACCTGACCAGTTGGTGAGTGGTTGCTAGCTCTAACGAGGTAGTGAACCTTTAGCAACTGATTTCATAGCGACAGCCAGAACGTTCTTACCATAAGGTTAGAAGAAGTGGGAATTTAATTTAGAATAGTTGGAAGGACTTCCAGCAGCCGCTGGCCAATCAGCCAGGGAATACACATTTGTCCCTAGCAACCTGTGGTTACTAGGGGTTCACCGACTGGTCTCTATGTCTGTGTGACTGAGAGCTAAAACAACACACACAGAATCTATATGCACGGTTTTAAACAGCACATTTTTTATTTTTTTTAACTTTCTGTTTGCTATATTAAACACTCTCTGTACATTTGGAAGATTCCTCAGGAGCAGCCACACAGTAGAGCCCAGGAATGAGATATAGGCAGCACTTCAGTTAAAGGGATTGACAGGGACTGCAACTAACACTCAGCAAATACATTGTTTCTGGTGTCAGAGAAACTCAAGTGTGAATATTTTTGTGTTTATATACTTGTTTTTGGACTGGTTTTTTGCAACCATGAGGACCATTAAATGAAGTAGCAAGTAAAAACAGTTAAGAAAAGACAGTCTCACACACACACACACACAAGCAGCTGCAGCCTGTGGAGAATTGCTGAACTTAGCAATAAAAAATGCAGATCGAGTCTCTCGCCCCTTCTTTCTCTGTATGTCTGTATAATGAGCAGGTTGCAATATGATGTATGGCAGCAATAAGCGAAGCAGCCACACTATTAGTTAACTGTTTATATCTCTCACATCACTGAACAACATTGGGTTTGTGTGTGAGAGCATGTGGTACACAGAAAAGAAACTGGCATATAAGCAGGTTGGTGTATGTATGTATGTCCTCTGTGCCAGAGCTGTAGAAAGGATCCAGTTACTTTGCACACAGAACTTTCTACTGATGATGTGGTGGAAGAAGTGGGAATTTTAATTAGAATAGTTGGAAGGTTTTTCAGAAACGATCTATAATAAGCTGCAATAAATGTGAAAGTACATGCAAAAAAAAAAAAAAAAGCAGTGATAGAAAGTTAAAATATGAATATATTCTTTGTCCTGCAGCTGGACTTTTATATTAAAAATAGGCCAAAAAAACAAAACAGCAGTTGTATGACTTCAGATCTTCTGATCTTGAATGTGTTATAAAAATGCATGCATTTTTTGCACTGTATAAAGTAGGTGAGAAAGAATGGATAGAAGGAAACGAATGGGAAAGTTAAAGGAATGGGAGGGAATGAAAAGAAAAAGAGAGATGTAACCAAAGGAATAAAGACAGCACAGACTAAAAATGAAACAAAATAAAGAAAATGACAAAAAAAGAAAAAAAGTAGTGAAAGGAAGAAAAGGTGGTGAAAAACAATACACAAGGAAGAGCAGATGGAAGAAGGGAAAGAAGGATTGAGGTGGAAAAACAGAAGGCAAAGAAAAGAAACAAACCGGGATGAATGGAACATGGAAATAAACAAAAGTAAGAAGGAGGAAGAAGGAAAACTGCGAGATGGATAGTCACAGACCAATGAGCTTGTGTTATTTAAAGATGTGTCAGTGAGATCGACAGACTGGGAGGAGTTGGGAGGAGAAGGAGAGGAGGACAAGTGTCGGTCTTGTTGTCAACAAAAAGCCTCTCCAAATGATGACAATAATGAACCACCTACACACTGTCAGCCAGCTTTCTCCCTCTTCACTGTCTCTCTTACAGCCTTTGTCTCGTTTTGTTGCTTCTTTTTTGCCCTACTGTTTACTCTGCATATCTGCATCAAGTTGCAATATTTTTTGTTGCTCAGTTTTGCAAAGTGCAGGAAGAAACTTGTGCGTTGTTGGATCTGAATAGATAATAATCTCTCCGTATGCCTGCGTGGCATTGTTGTTTTGTGTGTCTTTCTCTCAATCCATGCCCACTCAGTCAGTCTACTTTAGCACAGTTTAAAAATGTAAATACCAAGACTCAATGATGACAGAAATGACAACAATCAGAACTCTGAAAAATCTGATTCTTTCTGCATTTCTGTTTTAATTTTAAATAAATGAAAACAGTGTATTTTGAGTATTCAGACAAGATGTTATTTCAAGAACCATCTAAAGCAGACTTAAGGACATAAAGAAACGAATGGTGGAAACACGGAACTACTGTTCTGTGCAAAAGTTTTGAGCTACCTACCTGCTTCTAAGTAGCCAAAGTTTTTCTTTGGACATTGGTGGCTTTTTCTAGTACCTGACCATTTCCAGAAGAATCTTTTCATTTGTTATGTCACTTAACATTCACCTATGATTTATCCATAAACAAAAGGCACCTAACTCTAGGGATGAACCAGGGTTTTGTGTCTACACATAACGGACAACTTGACTAAGAAGATATTTTAAATTGTGTCTTTAGGCATTGTTCTTAGCAGCCTGTCGCAAAAATATAAACTGTTCCCATTCTTTAGTTGAATCTATGAAAAATGCCAAAGATAACACAGTTTGAATAACATTAAAATGGTATTTTTACACCAACTAGGTGATCAACAAAGAGCTATCAGCTAAAAATAAATTGGCATATCTTGGCACTGTGTGCAGTGTGTACTTAAAAAAATGAGGAAACTGGATAAACGGAGGACAAAAGAAGAAGTGATAGGCCCCCCAAAAACCTATCTACAGCAGATGAAACCTGAGAGACACATCTGAACCTTCAGATGATTCATCTGCTTTTTGCTGAAACCTCATCAGAAATGGTCTCAGTGGAAGGGTGGCTGTCAAGAAATTCTTTAGGAAGGAAAACAAGGAGAAAAGACTGAGGTATGCCAAATAACACAAGAACTGCCCCAAAAATCAGTTGGCAACAGGTCCTATGGAGCCATGAATCCATATTTGGTTTGAATTGTCATCATAAAATAACGACTGCAGAAAAGTACTGTCAGATTTTGATCCATTGTGCACTCTCAATAGAAAATTACAGAGTATATTGTCTAGAGTGTCTTGAGAGAATGGAACAGAAAGAAGCCAACATCCAAAGAAGAACTTTGAAGAGCTTTTGTCCTTCAAGGAGCCTGGACAACTCTTCCTGAAGACTACCTGTAGAAATGACGGGAAAGCTGCATAAGAGAGTTCGGGCTGTGTTGAAGAATAAAGGCGATCATACCAAATATTGACTTTCATGCATGAACTCTGTTTTTGACTTGCATATTGTATTTCCCTGTATGTTTGCTGCCTCTCTGCACTCCTCCTGTCGCCCCCCCCCCAAAAAAAACCCCCATCCCCATAGAGACTGGGTCTTTTGAATTTTGTTATTTAAATGTATAAATAGTTAAAATGACATAATGGTTATGGTTATTGTCATTTTATGGAATGGATTTTATGCAATCTGTTAACTGAATTCATTTTTTGTAGTAGCAGATAGAAGTGAGGTGACCCTGCTATTCTGCCTCTTTGCTGTAGGTTTTGCCACCCTTTCATTTTGTGCATCACTTGGCCCTGCTGCCGGTATCTCCATCTTTATGACTCCTCCACCTCCCTTCTTGAAATTAGTTTTTATTTAATGGTTTATTGGCATGGTAAGCTTTCTCTCTCTCTCTCTCTCCCCCTCCCACCATAAGTAGTTGTCACTCTGTGTTAGCCACTACATGCCATTGATCTTTTCTCAACAAGAGATCATCAGATACCAGGCCTGGGCTCAATTCACTTTGCATTTAGTCCATTCAATATGTCAATATAAGCTGCAGCTCATTACCTAATGACACATCTTTCACTCTCACTCTTTTTTTATTTTTTTTAATTTTTAGATAAGTTATGAATGCATATGAAAATCCTGTCACAAAAGCGAAAGAGGGAACAGCGACCTTTTAGATTTATGGAATTAAAAGTTAAAATTGCATTTTTTTTTCTCTACCAGGGAGAAGGGATGAAGATTAATTACAAAAGGTTTGGCGAGCCTGTGTACCCATCCTCACGGAGCACCAGTCACATGGTTCTCCTTCCAGAAAACTTCCGGGTTTCAGAGACGGCACAACCAATTAGTCGGAGAGATTTCTTGTCTGTGTTGGCAAATGTGACAAGTGTGATGGTGCGGGCCTCTTACAGCACAGAACCCAGCGCTGTTTACAGGTGGGATCAAAAACGTGCACATTCTGCAGTATAACCTCTGGGCATTATTTGCGTCATTATAACATAATAAGCACATAATATAACAGAAAGCACAATATTAAAATAATTAAAATCAGTGGCTTTTAGTTTGTATTAGCTGTATGAAACAAAATGTTTCATCCAGAATGAAGAGTCTGAGGCAGCTCTTTCTTAGAGCCTGTGAAAATCCCTGCTTTAACCTTGTGTAACCTAAACATAATGATGGTGGTTTTATAGGTGAAGCTTATTGCTGTCTGAGAATAAAATCTGCCTGAGAGAATGAACTCGGCTCATAAAAACTCTGAAAGACTTATCAGCAAAACTGCCCTGTTTATACACAAGTTGTATGTTTAACTGTGAAGGCAGACTTACTCCCGATGTGCTGCATGTTTTTACTTGATATTTTTGTGTGTGTATATTTCTGCGCCCTCCGTGTAGACTCCATTCATTTTCTATGGAGGTGGCAAATCCCACTGCCAGAGGAGAGAAGAGAGCATCGGCTGTAGAAATGTGTTCTTGTCCTCTTGGATATGCTGGAACTTCCTGTGAGGTAAATACACACCATCCATCCATCTTCTTAACTGCTCATCCCAATTTAGGTCAGAGTGGATATTATGCCAGCTGTCACAGGGTGGGGTACGTGCTGCAGGGCATAAATATAGACAACATTCTCATGCTCAGGAGGTAGAGCAGGTCGTCTGCTAATTGGAAGGTCTGTGGTTCAATCCCTGGCGCCTCCAACCTCCATGTCGAAGTATCCTTGAGCAAGATGCTGAACCCCAAATTGTACTCAATGCATCCATTAGAATGTAAGTCTGTGAATATTAGGTTAAAAAAAGTGCTTAGGCATAGAAATAAGCACTTGTATTATGTGTGGGAATGCATGCATGAGGCTTATAGTAAGAAAGTGCTTTGAGTGCTCAAATTCCATAGAAAAGCACTAAATACCAGTCCATTTACTTTTTATCACATTCTGCTAAATGGACCATGAATATTTATTTGGCATGCTTTCATTTGTATATGCAATAGCATCTCCTTAATTCAGTGTGCAAAGGTAGGTGGCGAGGTAGACTTCCAAATTAATAGAATCAGTTTCTTGCCAAACAGCATTCCTGGATACAGAATAATGTGGAAATTAGGTGGATGTTTGAATGTTTATGCAGAACATCCAAAAACTGTCAAGTTGTGGTTAGGTTTAATTTCTCCCTGAGAAAGTTGCTAAAAAAAGCAGTGGAAAATGTCTGTCCAATACTGGCATAAGGTTGGGCAGAACCTTTTTTGGAGGGTGGGGTGGGGTGGGGGGTGTTTACAACCAACATGACAAAAAAAAAAGAACAAAGTTATGTCTAAGAATCTATATTTATTACTGATGCTCATCAGGGAAGCACAAAGACTTGGTGGTATTAAAAAACTTTAGACCCTCCTACTCTCCCTGCAGAGGTCTGGGAGATCTTCCAGAATGGTCACACTATTTTCTGGAAAATTGATTGGTCAGTAGGCGGTTAAGACCTGTTGTTCTCTAATCTGGACTAGTTGTCCCAGTAAGATGTAAACCACCCTCATAGTACAGAAAACCCAGGGTTAACCCTGAGGTTAACTGGATAAGCCAAAATCCTGTTTCACAGTTTAGTCCTCTGGACTTACAGGAGGGACAGATTCTGAAACACAATAACCAGTGTAGACTATGACACTCAGGCTTCACTTTTACCCTGCTGAATTGATGTGAACCCAGCATGCATTTCCTTAGAGGGTCAACAACTGAAGGCTGAACAACAGTGTGCTTCATTTCACAAAACGGTACTTCTTGAGTATTGTTACATGCATTTAATGTACTGATATTATGTTTGGTAATTCATGACTACACTTAAGTTGGAATTTTAGTGCATTTTTTCCATATATCCATACGTACACCAAAAAGAGTTATCCTGATTAATAATAACAGCCTTGTGTCCACATGCATATTCTGCTGTGTCCACAGATGCCCTTCCTCAGGCATAAAGGACATTACAATGTAATTATGGTTTTGTATTAAATAATTATTCAAGAGCTTTCGCTGGTGTGCGGACCGTACTTTCCTTTTACTTGTTTGTTAGCCCAGCATCCAGTTTTTACACTTTTGCATGTCCTCATCTCTATTTAGACTACATCTTCCTGATGTACTCATAGATCTTTGTTGTTTGATCTAGGATAGTGGTTCTAATACTCCATAGTCCTCAACCTCCTTCCTTCCGCTTAGCATACAGTCTCAGGGTGCAGGATTTGGGGTGAAAACCCTCCATGCATAGTAAGGAGCTTTCTTCTCTGGAATCAGTGGCATCTATCTTCTCTTTTGGCCAGCTTATTATCCCAGCAGGGTATCTGACAACTGGTAGGGCATAGGTGCTGATTCCCCGGATCTTGTTCTTCTCATTCAGCTGACTCCTCGGGACTTGCCTTACTCTCTGGAGGTACTTGGTGGTTGCAGCTTTCCTAGCGGCCTCTTCATGGTTCCCATTTGCCTGTGGGATTCCAAGGTACTTGTAGCTGTCCTCAATGTCTGCATTGTTGCCTTCTGGTAGTGCAGTCCCCTGAGTTCTGACTACCTTCCTTCTCTTTGTTACCATCCAACTACTCTTCTCCTGTGCAAATGATATTGCTGTAGATACTTATAGCTTGATGTCATCCACGTAGAGCAGGTGGCTGATGTTTGACATTTACCATAGTCGGTATGCAGAGCCAATCTTGTTGATGATCTGGCTGAGGGAGTTCAGGCCTATACCGAACAGCATGGGGGACAGAGGTAAATTTTGCACTTGATGGTGACTCGTGCAATTGGCTTGAAGTTGGCCTCTAATGTTGTTCTCCACATTCCCATTGAGTTCCTGATGAAGGCTCTTAGGATCTTGTTGATCTTGTAAAGTTCTTGGCATTCTGGGATGCCCAGTGTGTGGCATCATAGCATAGGTTTTCTTGTAATCAATCCAGGCAGTGCACAGATTGGTCAGTCTGGTCTTACAGTCTCGAGCGACTGCTCTGTCTACCAGTTTTGCTCCCCTGATATTTCTGCCAATTCCTTTCTGGGCCTCACTCATGTATTAGCCACGTGCCTGTTCATCTTAGCTGCTATGATGCCTGACAGGAGTTTCCATGTTGTGCTGAGGCAGGTTATGGGCCGGTAGTTGGATGACAGATTTTAACTAGTCTAAAACAGCCAAACGTATTATCCCCCGAGCATAAATTTCTTCAGATGCTGACAGAATTTTTTCTGATTCGTAAATTTGTTTCATTGAGATTTGAATTATTCGATTTAAAGAAAACTGAAAACAATAACATCAAATTACTGTTTATCTTCTGAATGTAGCTGTTGTGCTGCTGTTTTACCTGTCAGCATCATGTTTGTAAAAGTCAGACATATGCGCATAAAAAAAAAAGCAAAGTGTTGCACACAGAAATACACACACACTTGAGGCGCTAATCAGAGGATCACCATGTAATTTCTCCACAGTACAGCAACTTGAAGACGGACGACTCCATCTGGCTTTCTGTGTCTTTCTAACTTTATGTTCATGTGTGTTTCAGGTGTGTGTTATTGGCTTTCGGAGAGTAAATGGGAATCTGTATAATGGGGTTTGTGAACGTTGTCACTGCCATGGACACACAACACTGTGCCATGATGTTACAGGACATTGCTTGGTAAGTAGCTTAGTAGGTGAATTATGTCGCCTGTTTCTCTGTTTGATCATTTGGTTTTATTCTGTCCTTTAAAAGAAAGAATGATTAAAAAAAAAACCCAAAAAAACTAAATTATGTTTAAATGGAAATGTGTTTAGAACAGCAGCAGGGTTTGAATGTTAGAAGATAATACAATAAAGATATCTTTCTGAAAAACTGGTGAATTTAATTTTATTAATATTTTTATTATTTTTAGTCAGAATATTGCTTTTATGTATTTGTATCATCTCCCTTTTAACTCAGAGCTCTAACCCCATTTATCATCACTAAAATGTAATAATGGGTCATGTGTAATGAGTTCAGTATTTTTTATTTACACTGCTTTCATTAAGAGCATTCACTATTTTTTTTTTACTCAGTAATTAAAAGAGTTAAATCATTAATTTGGAAATCATGGATTACATGTATTGTGTATGTCAACTTGTGGAACTGCAGAAAATCTTCAAATCTTCCAAAATTAGTTGAGTTAGCTGAGTGTGAGAGGTTTAAAATTAATGGGGTCCCTTTGATTTACCCTCACCATACCACAAGTTGCATGGCTTAGGTGGAAAATGTACATTGACTTTTATGCATACAAAGAGTTTTTTTGATTACTGGAAGTCTCGCTGAATTTTGCCATCTAGTGGTCAATGCATGAATTGCAGTGTGAGACAACTGTACACTGCATATTTCCCTTCTTATGCACACACATGCACGCACCCCAGTCTGCACATATCCTTAGGGTTAAGCTGTCAGTTACCGTCACACATACACACACCAGTATGCACACAAACATGCGCGCACACACACACACACACACACACACACACAGACTATGAGCTTTGTATTGCCATGTTATGTTTCATTATAGATGAGGAGGATGTTGGGATGTGTCAGAGGGAGGCCGGCACACAGAAAAAGACAGACAGACAGGCAGAGAGGCTTTCTTTTTCTCTGACACACACAAACACACACACACAGAGGAAGACAATTTGATGTCAACTCACTCACAGACATGCACATAAACAACCTCTGTATACATATTCATACACAGTGAGTGGCAGACAGATCTGCACACAAACACACCTTTTTTCTGAGGATTTTGATTTCCGACTCAGGTTGAATGACTGAATGATGCCATGGTTATACAGGTTAACACGCTGTGTATGTGTCAAGTTGTGTTTCACCAATTGTGACATTTGAGCTGAGAAAGAAATGATATGGAATAAAGTGACACACACTAGCACAAAACTACAACTGGTCCTTTAGCTGGACATATGAAAACAGCCAAGATGTTGGCCAAGGAAAAAAAGTGATTGCATCTACTATGGAAACCACACAATTTTCCCCTAAAATCTCCATGTTTTTATTTTATGTTCTCCATGTTGGAGACTTTAGTTTTATTCAGTTCACTGCTCAAAAACTTACACACAGATACGTGCTCCTGATGAGATGATGGATAGTGTCCTGGTGAATCTCCTCCCAGATCACTGAGCTCCTGGACAGTCTTCCAGGAACTACCTGCATACTCTCGCCACATTAGGTTATGCATTGTCGTGCACCAGGGGGAACCCAGGACCACTGAATCAATGTAGGGTCTGACAACGGGTCTAAGGATGTCACCCCGAATACCTATTGGCAGTTAGGATGCTGTTGCCTACTCTGTAGAGGTCTGTGCATCCTTCCATGGATATGCCTCTCTAGCCCATCACTGACCCACCACCAAACTGGTCATGCTGAACGATGTTACAGGCAGCATAATGTTCCCCGCCGCTTCTCCAAACCCTTTTACATCTTTTGCATGTGCTCAGGGTGAACAGGAACGTCTGGAAAAAGCACAGGGTGCCAGTAGTGAGCCTGCCAATTGGGCTGCACAGTTCAGGGTTCAGAGCAGTGAGCGCAGGGCCCACTAGAGGGCTTCAGGCTCTCAAGCCACCCTCATGAAGTCTGTTTCTGATTGTTTGGTCAGAGGCATTCAGACCAGGGGCTCTGGCAGTGCTCATCCTGTTCCTCCTTGCACAAAGAATCAGATGCCAGACTTCTACGGCCCTGTCGTAGGAGATCCTAGAGTAACTGCTTGTCTCCTGGAATCTTCTCCATACTCTTGAGACTGTGCTGGAAGACACAGTAAACCTTTTGGTAATGTCACATATCGATGTGGCATCCTGGAGGAGTTGGGTCCAGATATTGCCCCTGCTACCAGTAGTGACACTGACCCTAGCCAAATGCAAAAGTGTTTTGTACTGACAGTAAACCTGGCCCATAGCTGCATAATTTGCAGCCTTCACAATTTTGCAGGACACATGTTTTATCATTTTTCAGTAGAGGTGTGCATTGTACCAATCCATGAGCTTTAATTGTCAGCATTTTCAGTCATGATGTTGGGTTTCTGTTGAGTAATTTCCTGTTCTCTTTTGTAATTCTTAGATTGTTTGATCACAAGTTTTTGTTTTCCAAAAAAGTACTTATTCAGGAACATTGTACATGTATTCAAATTTTGCATTTGAATTATTATACTGTAGCCTGTTACTGAAATGTACATAAAATTAATCAACTATACTCAAAAAGTATCCCATGCCATGTTCTTGTCGGTCTAAAAACCTGTTGTCATTTTAAATAGCCCTATATAACATTATTGTTGGTTTGACCTTCAGAGCAATCTATTGACCTTGAAAGGAGAGGTCAAAGGTGAAATGTGACATTTAAATCTTTATGGAATGGAGGGAAACAAAGGAGTCCAGGGATGAAAGGGATGACTAGGGCTCGGGGGGGGGGGCATCGGGGGGAGACTGGGCTGCGGGTTCCTAGAAGATTTCCACACAACCAGGGAGGAATTTTCACACAAAGGAAACACAGGTAAGTCACTACTGAAACACAGGAGCGACTCAGGAGATGGTAGCCGAAACTAAATGGTTCACAGTCAACGATCCAGCGACGGGTGGAAGCCAGCTGCCAGCTTAAGAAGAGCCAGAAGACGAGCTGATCAGGAAACAGGTGAGGACAACAGCTTGATTGACAGCCGGTCCAGGAGGGAGGAGTCACGAACCAAAACAGCTCCAGAAAGACGCGCCCACCAACATACACCCACACACACCAGGGAGAGGAACAGAAAAAAAATCCCCAAACACAACATCACAGCCAGGGACCAAGACAAGCTCCTTGGCCCGGTGTGGTCATGTAGGCACTGTGCTGACACGGACACCAGTTTTTTGACGGTCATGTGCTATTGCCTCGGTCTCTGCAAAGGTCTTTTGGGTCCATTCTGTGATGCTGTCAGCCCACTTTTTCTTCTGCTGCCCTGAACTGTTTCTTGCCAGATGACTTTTACCATTGTGGTGAGAAGCACCATTGTGGTGAGAAGCACCATTGTGGTGCTTCTCACCACAATGGTAATTAGTGATGTGATCCAGGTAAGAGACGCTGAGAATGATTCTCTAGCATCTCATCTTGAATGCTTGGATTCGTCTCTGCAACTCTACTGTCAGAGTCCACGATTCAGAGGTGTAGAGGAAGATGTATATGGATAGTTTCAGCGTGGCTTCAAGACTGATAATCTTGTCTCTCCAGATTGGTTTAAGCTTGGCTGCTGATGTCTGGCAGCTCTAGAGAGTACTTCTGTTTGTGAGCCTTCCTCGGCTGTCTCGAGTTCTTGGCCCTTTGCTGTTATCTTTATTGTGTTTCCACTGGTGGTAATCAGCTTTGTCTTGTCTGAGCTGATGTCCACGCCAAATGTTCAAGATGCACGCAAGCATGCACAGGCTACCAAAATATAAACTCCTCGTCGGAGGTAATTACACTAAAATAAAGTAGGTCTGTTCTGCGCTCCTTGTTTTTACTTTTTTTTTCAGTTCCAAGTTAAATCTTAGTGTCCTTAAATACAAGCTATTAGCTGCATATGTATGGTTCAGTATTCACATGGTCTTTTTCTGTGTTCGAAATTTTTGACTATGTTGGAAATGATGCAGTCAGTCTGCAGATGTGTTTAATGTGCACAGCTAAAAAAAACAAATAAACACTCAAGACAGTTCCTTCTTACTGGAAAAAATAAAAGGGTCTTATTTGTTCTTTCCCCCCTTAAACAACTCAACAGAACAATAACACAAATTTGTTCAGATATTTTTTAATCATTTCAGAACTGCTTACATTCTTCCTTGAAATTGAATCCTCAGAGAAATTGCCAAAGAATTGACTTGCTCTCCTGACTCAAATGAACTTTAACCCATCTTTCTCCCCCCAGGACTGCTCCCACAACACCGCTGGCCCCTACTGTGACACCTGCCTACCAGGTTACTATGGCAACGCCACCCGTGGGACACCTGCGGACTGTCAGCCCTGTGCCTGCCCGCTCAATATTCCCAGCAACAAGTAGGTTCTGAAGACCCCGGGGTTAATGCAGCCAGGGCAGCACAATTTAATCAAATGCCTCAATCTATCACTGTTGACCCACCTGACTCTGCGGTCCCTCTTAATAATCTCCCATCTCCTCCTGACACACTCACCATGTTTTTTGTGGTCTTCAGAGGTTATCGCCACAACTAGAGACTTTTATCATTCTTGGTGGGACTATAATTGTAATGACATTAATGGAAATATCATCACCACAGGTAGACTCATCAATATAAGTGGAGAAACATTATCCCTGTGGGTGGAAATGTCATTGTCGCTGTTAGAATCAACATAATTTCTGCTATGAGAGTTAACACAGTAGAAAATGCAAACCTCCCACAAGTCATTAAGGGACTGAAAACCCTTTAGCATTATTTTTCTCTCTTATGGCAAGCTACTCATGCTGTGTCTCCATCACAGACTTAAATGACAGATGCTCAGATTATACCACAAAGCTATTTTTCCAAAGGGATGCAAAAATACTATCAGACCTGAAGACCTTTATAACCACAGCTATTAAAAAAATATGCACATCGATATGTTTTCTAGGGTTAGGCACATTGCTTGGTTACATGCAGTTATTAAATTGAACTCAGTGCACTGCAGTCGCTCCCTATGTGACCACACATGTTGACAAAATGTACAAATTATTGCACTATAAGAATTTAAATGCCACAGTCTGCTGTGAGTTTTAAAAAAAGCAGCCAAGTTAAGAGACATAGTATGGGGATACATGTCTCACTTCATTTAAGAAGGATGATAGATGACAGAATTGAATACTATTTGTTCTGTTGTCCAGTTGCTTTTTCCAGAAAGATATTTTTACAAGGTGCAGTAATAAAGTTCCAGGACTCCAGCCAATAAAAATCAAAACCATCACCTGGTATAAATTTGGATTATCTCTCCTTCAAGGTTTCCTTCTCATACATCTCTGAAGCAGTTCAGAGCAACTGCTATTATTACGTTTCTCCCTGGAACTCCAATTATGTATCCTGACACTTGTGCCTCTGCAGTGCATGCTGAATTCACTCTTCCAGTGTGTCAGAAAGGCAACACTTCAACTTGAATTTTATATCAGGGAATAAGGGAGATCTTGCTAGCAGGATGGGTGGTGAGTGAAGGTGTGTTGGTGTGGCCAGAAATGTGCTGTACTCTAGCACACTTTGGCATAGTTTGGGCCATTTCAGTTGAGTGCCCTCCCTCAGAATGTGTCTGTAGAACTGCTTGTTGAAAGTCTGATCATGGGGGACAAATTCACAGGGCACAACCCTGTCGCAAAAATAATGAGCACGCTCCTACTCGTGCTTCTGATTTGATGTGCCACCTTTAGACTTGTACATTGCAGACTTTTTGACTGAAAACTCCTGTTTGGTCTCTGAGTCACAGAGCCAGCCATCATCTCCTATGATGATTCTTGACATGAAAGAAGGGTTAGTATGATACTGAAGCTGAATTTGCTTCATTTGAAGTCCATGGTTAAGTCACAAGGGCAGAATGGGACTTCTACAGAGAAATATATATGATTAATAGTAGCACTAAAAGTGGTCCAGAGATGCATAATGCAAGCGCAAAATCCAATTTAATAATGGCAAAATAGTAAAATGTATTATGCAGGTGGTTTGTTGTAAACATGAAAAATAATTAGCTTCAGACAGTTAAAAATAGTTATATATAGCTATATCTATATTATTGAGCTGCAGATTTTCTAAATGACCAGTGTGAGATGCTCTGTGGTACTGGCATGGTCACACGGTCGGACACACAGGCAGCAGCAGCTGCGAATTCTCATGCAGCCATGACATGTCATAACCAAAACCCTAAGAGCTAAAGTAAGACACAGCTCTCTCTCACCTCAGCCCTCTGCACCACCCTGACAGTAATAATAGCTTTGAGAAGCCATGCCTTCAACCCCCCACCCCCACCCCCCAAAATAGCCATGTAGTCCCTTGTGTTCACTAAAATAGTTAGATTGTTCCACTTATCTGTAATGTCTGAGGTCTTATGGAAATCTGATAAAGTGATTAATGTCAACAGGGGGAAGACTGGTGATTTGCACCAAATCAATAAAAAACCAGTTTAATTTGCGAGTGCTGTTCTTTTTCATTTATTCCTACGCTTAATTGTCTAACTGCCAAGGACAAGTTTTTTGTCTTCGTATCATTTAGATTTAACTCATGTAATTTAGTGAAAGTTAATCTATCCATACAGGTCTTAGAAAGATACAGAGCTTTACCTTCATATTTATGTTTTACTAAACATTTAGCACCACCAGTCCTACAAAACTGTGCTAAATCTTTCCTAAAATTATTATAAAGCCTACTTGGAAGAAAATCAGTTTTGTTTTGTTTTTTTGTTGTTGTTTTTTTATTTTAATATTTGTTTTTTAGCTTGATAATAATCAGTTTATCAGGTTTAAAAGTGTTGTTTCAGTAGAAAAATATATTTGATGACTTTGCTGCCTTGACAGAGGCCCTTTCCAAATAATTTCTGGCAGTGTCTTAAATAAAGTGATATACACATTTCATTTTTTTTTTTTTTGCCAGCTTTGATATAATATCAGAATACTTTGGTACCAGCTTCAAGCAAGCTATAACAACACATCTACCCTTGACTTTCTTGTGCCTTAGTTTCTGCCAGTTTCAGTCCCATTTTCCGTTTCTGGTTGTGCAACTGTTCAGCTACAGCAATAAAACCACTGGCTGTCAGGTGAAGTAAATAGCAGTGATCATCTCATTTCGCTACAATCTTCTGCTGGAAAACATTCATGTGGATGTTAATTTTACACATACCACCTTCCTAGACATAGTTGCAGACCCAGCATATCCTGCCCATGGCAATAGCACTTCAAAACGGCAGCCGCCTCCCTCATCAGAGTAATGAACCACACTGCAAAAACTGATCCGAAAAGGCTTGAGAAACACGAGCCCAATCCATGGGGACCCCCACCTCACAACTTACAGAACCAAGAGTATCCACTGCAAGTGTTCTAGAGTCAGACAGCAGTACCAGTGGTCCAGAGGTCTGAGCTGTTGTGTGGAATGAGGGTGATCTCCAGTATTAGGCAGGTGGTTTTAATATTGTGGCTGATTGGTGCATATGATCATTCTAACTCATATTTAGATGTGCTTCACTATCTTTTTGCTGTTACTTAACCACAAATGCCTGATTGTTTTATCTGTGTACAGCATGGGGCATTTTGTGGCTATTGTGTCCATAGACAGTATAGAAGATGGACTTAGCTTCTGGATCTGAAGACAACATGGAGGTGCCTTGAACCTGCATCTCTTTAATGCCACTACTGGGTGATTCTTGTGATTCAAAAAACATGTCTGCTTCCTCAGTTTCCTTCCTTGCAACCGTCAGCATCATTGCGCTGGGACCTCAGTAAACACTTTCCTGGTGATTTTATGGGCTCAGTCACTCGTTTCAGATCATATTGATTAAAACATGAAGTAAGTTTTGTGTAAAATGTGGTCATTCTAAGAGTCAGAAAGGATATCCTCATTGGCTAGTAACTTGACAATCATTAGTTGTTTGCCAGTGTTACAGCCTTAGCAAGGCCTGCTGTATGGATGTGCCCTGCCATCTGGGTCCTGCCATCTCCCCTGCCTTGGGTGCCACCCTTTTTATACAGCTGATTCTTCTCAGCCATTTGGCCAGAGTACTTAAGGCCAGAGAGCCTTTGTGATGCAGTTTGTGAGCTATGTGTTGCGGCTGCTTACTCCTGCTCCGTGGAGAGGAGGTTGTTATTAGGTGATTTAGTCTTTATCTTACTCATTTGTTTGGTGACTAACTTTTAGGATTTTGTTATGTTTTCTTTCTTTTCAAGGTGATAGCAGCTTGTCTGTCTCTTTCAGTTTAATTATTAATTAAAAAAAACTTTAACAATTTCACCTCGATGTCTCCTTTTTTCAAATGTTCAGTTCAAGGCTTTATAATGGAAATTTACTAACCAACGGGTGGCATCACAGTGGCTCAGTCCATCTTTTACATTCAGTTCAGTTCAATTCCATTTTATTTATGTAGCACCAAATCACAATAAACAGTCGTCTCAAGGCGCTTATTAATGGCCACAATTGTCTCATTGTGTCACTAGGAACTGTATACATGACTACAATTCAAACACATAACACTCCCAAAAAAAAGACACTTATGCAGTGTCTATAATGAGTAGGGCTGGTTTATGCAATTCTTCTTATACAACTATGAATTACTTTCATTTTACATAGAAAAGTGTTATTTTTCAGTTTTTGTTGTCTGCATGCTCTGGCCAAAGAAATGTTATTTGTAACTCAGTGAGCCAGCTCACAATTAATGAGCCAGTCAGTCAGCTAGTGAGTCAGTCTGGTGCCTGGAACCCGAGCCAGCAGAACTATCTATAGTTTTTGGAAGTGGGAGGGTGACAGAACGAGGGTAAGAGACTATCACTTTACTTTGTCTCTCTCAGTTCATTTAGGTTACACTTTTTAGGGGGAAGAGTGTTTTCACAATCAGGATTGTGTGCGTGTGTGCGCAAGAGAGAGAGAGAGGAAATTAACTGTGTGTGTGTTTGTGTCATTCAAAGTGTGAATTTAAGGACTGGAAAGAGAAAGCATAGAAACAGGTGTGAATGTGTGTATGAGGAGACAAACAATGGCCTTAACTCGCCTCTGTCTTCTCTTCTTCCTCCTGCCTTTTGCCACACTGGGACAACTTCAATCACAACAACTTCATCTTGGGAACCATGGTAGCTTCAGTCCCACCTGCCGCTTAAGTGAAGACGGGGAGTTGCTGTGTGACCAGTGTCGGCCTGGCTACACAGGACCACGATGCAACAGGTAACACGAAGTCAAAACACGGATAAAATGTGAAACGTTGTGCACACCTCTGCCTAAACTGTGTGCCTCATTTTCAGTGTTGAACTAAAGGCCAACTACATTCATTATTAGTGAATGCAGTTTGTCACTGTGAGAAATACACATCCATTAGTGTAAAGGATTTAAACCAGCTTTTAAATCCAAAGTATGTTTCATGACCAAATAGTGGCATTAACACTAACTCAACTCTGTGATTTTGTGTGCAGTGAAATGTGCATAGATGCCAAAGAGTACTACAGCATTGTTATTTTTTTTCTTTTCAATTTTTGAAAATGTCTGGAAAGTAAATTAAGCTTATAGTCGGGTGATTTTTTAAAATGAAAACAGAGAAACTACTGCTCATTAACATGTTTTTTGAGTAGTCTGTCTCATTGTCCATTCATTTTATTAGTTGAGTGACATTCTTGTTCCATTAGCTGTGGGCTTAGCAATGCAGGACTAATGAGATATCCTTCTCTCTGGATGTGAGTCTTGTTAAAACTTCAGGCTATACTGTCATTTGACACACACTGAGTAAATATAGACATTTCACCTTCCAGGCTGACTCAAATACAGCTCCTTTGGACTATTTTGTATTAAAATAAAACTGTCTATAGTTGAAATTCTAAACTTCTAATGAGTTATTAAGGGTACTCTTCATGATGTTCACCTTTCATATATCCATCCATCCATCGTATCCATTTTCTTCCACTTATCCAGGGCTGGGTTGCAGGGGCAGTAGCCTATGCACAGAAACACAGACCTCACTGTCCCCAGCTACCTCCTCCAGCTTATCTGGGGGAACTCCAAGGTGTTTCCAGGCCAGCTAATAGATATAATCTCTCCAGCATGTCCTGGAGGCCTACACGGGGGCCTCCTCTCAGTAGGACATCCCCAGGAGGCATCTTAGTCAGATCCTCAAGTCAGATCCTTCGAACCACCTCAACTGACTCATTTTGATGTGACTCTACTCTGAGCCCCTCTCAAATGGCTGTGCTCTTCACCTTATCTCTAAGGGAGAGGCTTGCCATCCTTTGAAGAAAGCTCATTTCTGCCGCACTGTACTGCGATCTTGTTCTTTCAGTTACTGCCTAAAACTTGTGGCTATAGCTGAGGTTAGGGATACAGATTGACCAGTGAACTGACAGCTTTGCTTTTACGCTTCAGCTCACTCTTCACCACGATGGGCCGGTACAGTGTCTGCATTGCTGCAGCTGCAGCCCCACTCCATCTGTCGAGCTCCCACTCCCCTCTCTTCCACTCCCCTCATGAAAAAGACCCCAACATACTTAACCTCTCAGCTTGGGGCAGCATTTCGTCCCTGGGCCAGAGCTGGGCACTCCAACCTTTTCTGCCTGAGAACCATGGCTTCAAATTTTGAGGTGATAATTCTCATACCTGCTGCTTCATATCGAACTGCTCTAGTGAGCGCTGGAGGCTGCCACCTGATGAAGCCAGGAGGAGTACACCATCCGCAAAAAGCAGAGATAAGATTCTGTGGCCACCAAGGTAGAAGCCATCCGCCACTTGGCTAAGCCTTGAATTCTGTCCATAAAAATTCTGAACAGAATTTGTGACAAAGGGCAGCCCTGGCCGAGTCTAACACCCACCAGAAACATGTTCAACTTATTGCCAGCAATATGGACCAAGCTGTTGTTGCAGTTGTACAGAGACTGAATGTCTTGTAACAATGGGCCAGACACCCCACTCCTTCAGCACCCAACTGGAACTACCCTGAGGAATGCGGTTGAATGCCTTCTCCAAGTTCGACAAATCACATGTAGACTGGATGGGCAAATTCCCATGCACAACTCGATTATCCTTGAGAAGGACAAAGAGCTCATTCATGGACACTGTAACCAGAACCTTGTGCTTATGCTGATTTCTAAATCTCAAAGAAGATTGGTTTCTAAAGTTCAAACTGAATGTGTTCTATAGTAATCATGTTGGATATCAACTGGTCTGCTGATGATACTAATGTAAATCTTCGTACTTCTGCCCCACATTTATTCATCTTCTTCCAGGTGGGCTGGAGCCCATTCTAGGGCAAGAAGTGGGGTACACTCTGGATAAGTCACCAGTCTTTCTACCTATGTCCAATTCAGAATTTCCGATTACTCTTGCATGTATTTAGTCTGTGGGTGGAAGCTAGAGTACCCAGAGAGAGATTCCATGCAAGTATGGGGAGAACAAGCGAACGTCACACACAGAAACACAGAAAGGCCCCCATTTTGCTGGTTGACTTGCTGTAAGGCAACAGTGCTAACCATTGTACCATCGTGCTGCCCTTCATTTCCCTAGAATAGCTGGCACTCAAATCTCACAGTTTGGTAGAACGAATGATTAGGGCTTGGTGTCAAACAGTCACAACTTATTCTCAAACTCAAAACTGGGTAGAGAAGCCTGGCTCGCTGGCTTGGAGCTGGGTCTGGAACACAAGTGTCCATATAGGTTTGGTAAGTAAGACTCATGGAATTGAACACCAGGTTAGAGCACGCGATGCCAACGCTCATCAGCTCCAGCAGAAGGGGTGTTGGTTGATATAGCATTTTGTAAACCTCTTGTCGAAAGATCTTTTTCTTAATGAGAGCAATTAGTTACACAAAAAACATTATTCCATTTATATTGGGTATCTATAAAATCGTTATTCATATAAACAATTTCAGTCTCAAACACTGGGATTAATATGATAAGTTTTCTGCAGTAGCAGTTACCCAGGCCTTTTCTATTTGTTGCCGCTGGATGACGTGACTCCTCAGCTTAATTCCCTGCATGAGCATACATGTGCCTCGCCATGGTGTCGGCATCAGAATCTCTCTGTCTGCCTTTGAGTCTTTTTATAAGCCTCATTTGCCACTGGAAAGTAAACTGACTCATTGCCAGGTCTGTCTGTCACAGAGTAGCATCTGTACCGCATTGCTTTCCTGCCACAGTCCAATATGGCCTTGTGCTGGAAGGTGGCCCAACCAATACAATTTGACTCCTCCACCTTTCTAATCTAGTCCCATTTCCATGTATTAATGAGTGACCACATGGTGCAGTGTGTGTTTGAATTCATCCAAAAGAAGGATAAAGCTCACAAAACATGACACATTTATTGATGCTGCTTTTTATAAACTTGGAAGGGGGTGTTTGATTTTGGGGAGCCTGTATGCCAGTACATTTATATATCTGCAGCTGATTATACAGAAGGCATCTGTGCATATATTTTCATATTCACGTGTATGTGTTGTTCTAATGCCATATGGTGTTTCCAGTCACATAGAGAGCTGCTGTTCCCTAAAGGGGAGACAAATAGAGACATTGTTGGTTGCTGCACAGTCTCAGAACACACAGGAGCTTATATAATGTGAAATAATATTTTATTACTAATGACAGCATTAAGTAGGTAATCAGCAGTTGGTGTTTCTTGTTCTATTAGTCTAATTGATACCTGCTATGTACTACCTGCCATTGCACTTCATTATCTACAGTGCTTTTGTTGTTGTTTGTAGTAATTAATTGTAATGTGCCAATTTGTCTGTATTATGGGCTTTAACAAAATAAGTTGCTCTATTCCGCCCATGTTAATAGACTATCCACTCACTGCTAAGTGATTCTGCTTTTCAATTTCCTGTCCATAAACAGTCATTTAGAATATAGCTGAAAGCTCTTTATTGTAGCTGCTTAACAAATGTAGGTTAAAACACTTTGAGTCACAGGGTGCTATTTAGGGTGTGCCAGTATGTGCTGATGTTAATGGCCTTGCAGATAAGGTTTTTCATTTGTCATGTTAGGTGACTCTGCTGCCAACTAGCTGCTGATATGATGGATATGATGTACTTTAATCGATCACTGTCTCATCTAGAATGCAGAGGGATTAAAGTGAGGGTTAATGTTAATGTAATATTTATTTGATGTTAATGTTAAGAAATGTAATTTTACATTAAGCCTCAGTGTTGGTGTAAGTAAGAATAAAAATCCCAGGATGGAAGTTGCTGGGGGAAAAGATTATCCCCTTCCAAGACTTGCGGGGTCCAACTTAAAACTCAACAACAGCAATGAAGAATCCAGGAAGGACATTACTTGATGAAGGGGTAGGCTCAGGGAGGGGCAGCCATCTGTCGTGACTGGTTGGGGGTGAGGGGCGGAAGACAGGACAAGAGACACATTGTGGAATAGAGAAAGAGATTAATAATAACTAATGATTAAATGCAGAGTGGTGTATTATTAACACATAGAGAGTGAAACGAGAAACAGTAAGTGCATCATGGGAAGCACCCAACAGCCTAGGCCTATTGCAGCATAACTAAGGGACGGGTCAGAGGTCACCTGATCCAGCCTTAACTGTAAGCTTTCTCAAAAAAGAAAGTTTTAAGCCTAATCTTAAAAGTAGAGAGGTCGTCTGTCTCCTGAATCCAAACTGGAAGCTGGTTCCACAGAAGAGGGGCCTGAAAACTGGAAGGCTCTGTCTCCCATTCTACTCTTAAGTATCCTAGGAACCACAAAGTAAGCCAGCAGTTCTGAGAATGAAGTGCTCTATTGGGGTGACATGTCACTATGAGGGCTATAATATAAGATGGGGCCTGATCATCTAAGACCTTGTATGTGAGAAGAAGGATTTTAAGTTCAATTTTGGATCTAGGCAGCCAATGAAGATATGTCAAATGGAGATATATTCTCTCTTTCTAGTTCCTGTTAGTACTCTAGCTGCAGACAATTAGTAGCCCAATTCTTTTCAGTGGGTTTTTCCTGAAAGTAATTAATTATAATAGTCCAGTCTAGAAGCAATAAATGCATGAACTAGTTTTTCAGCACCACTCTGAGACAAATTTTTCTAATTTTAGAATATTACACAAATGCAAGAAAGCAGTTCTACATATTTGTTTAATATTTGCATGCATTGAAGGAAATCCTGGTCAAAATGACTTCAGATTCCTCACAGTGTTACTGGAGGCCAAGGTAATGCCATTTCAGGTCTCTATGCTCTAAGACATAAGGCAGTTTAACTAATTGGAGTGTCATCTGGCAGATACAAAGCTGGGCATCATCTGTATAGCAATGAAAATGTATGTCTGTGCCTTCTAATAATACTGCCTGAAGGGGAAGCATGTATAATGTAAATAGAATTGGTCCTAGCATGGAACCCTGTGAACTCCATAATTAACATTAGTGTGTAAGAAGACTCCCGATTTACATAAACAAATTGGAGTATGTTAGCATAGATCATTCAAACCACTGCAGTTCTTATTCAATAAACCATTCCTCTGCAGATCATCAGTTGTCTGTTTTCCAACTACTCTTTCAAGAATTTTTCAGAAAAGGAAGATTGGAGATTGGCCTGTGATTAGCTAAGACAACTGAGCCAAGTGATGGCTTTTTAAGTAATGGTTTAATTACTGCCATCTTAGATTGATCATATTTAAGATGACAGCAGTAGTTAAAGGTAGGACTTCTTTGAGCAGTCATGTAGGAATGGGATCTGAATAGACAGGTTCTATGGCTTGGAGGAAGTAACTAACTTGAAGTTAACTCCAGAAAGATCACTTGAGGAGAGAGAGTCTAAATATCGGTAGTATTTATAGTTGCTGTACATAATAACACTGTATGTCATGCAGATGGTTGAATGTGCAGTATGAAATTTTTTTATTTCTAATGGTTAAATTTTTATTTGTGAAGAAATTCATGAATTGATTACTTACTAAGGTTAAAGGAATGCTTGGCTCAACAGAGCTTTTGGTTTCAATGTATCCTTGAAAAATCTGTGGGACAAAAAAGTGGACAAATGGAGGACAAAAGAAGTGCCAAAAAGCTATCTACAGCAGATGAATAGTATCTGACAGGAGGAGGATGGGAGAGGGGTACAACAGTGAGTGTCTATGTGTAAGACACACAAAGAAGGTTCCGGTCATGGTTGTCCGTATTTCAGTTCATTTGGGGACTGCTGAAATTGATGGAATTATGAACACAGAAAAGGCATCAGATTTCGTTACACCACGCAATACCATCTGGAAAGTGTCTGATTGGCAGCTGCTCCATTTTTTAAGCATGAAAATACGATCCCAAACACATTGCCAATGCAGTAAAAAAAAGAACATGCCTAGATAGAAGAGCACACAATGGAACGCATCACGTCACTGGACTGGCTTCCCCAGAGCCTTGACCTCAACACAACTGAAGCAGTGTGGGATCATCTTGACAGAGAATGAACAAAGAGCAGCCAACATCCAAAGAAGAGACAAGAAGCTTGCCTAAGAGAGTCCTGACTGTGTTGAAGAATAAAGGTGGTCATACCAAATTTTGACTTGCTTGACAAGCTTGTTAGAATTGTATAACTCTGTTTTTGTCTTTCACGCATTTCAGTAAATTGCTGCACCTATTTCCTGTTTTTCTAGCAAAATATAAAGGAATAATGGATGGTTCAATTAAGTTTCAGTTTAAAGTTGGAGTTAAACACTTTGTGACTCTATGCCTGTTTATAAATTTGTGTCAACAACTCCTCACATAATTGCAGGTGACTATATGAGTCTATTTGATTGGATTAGGCACTTCACTTGACATTGTTGCTGGTAGATTAAAATGAGTATTAGCAGAGCATTAAGTCAGCATTACTGAATAGCAGCAGATTAATTGGTGCTTTGGTTTTAATGAATCTTTTCAGTGCAAAGTTCAGACAATTATATTGGATTTGATTGACAGTGGCCTGGTAACAGAAACAGCCCACTTCAAAACACTGCAAAGAAATCTGTGTATTCAGAAACTCCTTATGAAATACTAGAATACTTTTTTTTTTTGCTTACTTGGGACTCCATTGCGCATTACAGTAAGAAGCTGATTTCAAAAATGATTTTCAGGTGTTGTTAAAGCACTATAGTTTTAATTCAGGATTTAGGATTTCAGTATCCATGAAGGAAGGGCAGGTTGCTTTATTGGAAAATTATTGGTTCTGAATTGGTTGATGGTTTTGATTTTCAGCTGAGATAAACATAATCAAGATGATATTTTTTCCCCTGATGTGGCCTCCCGATTCATAACACTAAGAATACAGCACAACTATTATGATCCAAACCCCTCTCTCCTTCTCTCTGTAATTCTGTAGCAGTTATGCTTGCAATCCATTTCCTGCACACTGATTAATTCTGACCAGGCGTTCAACCCCTCCAAAATATCACCTTCAGCACTCTGGACTCTCCACTACAAACCTTCACTTCCTCTTGAGGCCCTAGTATCTACACATGTGCATGAACAGAATAGAAGCCTTAAGATGTGAATTCATAGTGCAAATAAGACTAAAATACTGACGCAAGACTACCTTCGCTTCAAGGATTGAAAATGCTGCCAGTAGAAACGGGGAAGATGTGCAGACGTGCAGCAAGCCATTATTACCACTGACCCTCCTTGGTACTCAATAGAACTGGTTTATTAGCTTCTCTCGCTCTCAGTCTCAGTATGTGTGTGCACATGCATGCTTCTGAAGCACGTCTGCACATCTTCCCCGTTTTACTGGCAGCATTTTCAATCCTTGAAGCGAAATAGTCTGCGTTAGTATTTTAGTCTTATTTGCACTATGAATTCACATCTTAAGGCTTCTATTCTGTTCATGCACATGTGTAGATACTTGGGCCTCAAGAGGAAGTGAAGGTATTTATAGTGGAGAGTCCAGAGTGCTTGAAGGTGATATTTTTGGAGGGGGTTAAACACCTGGTCAAATTAATCAGTGTGCAGGAAATGGATTGCAAGCATAACTGCTACAGAATTACAGAGAGAGAAGGAGAGAGGGGTTTGGATCATAATAGTTGTGCTGTATTCTTAGTGTTATGAATGGAGAGGCCACATCAGGGGAAAAAAATATCATCTTGATTATGTTTATCTCAGCTGAAAATCAAAACCATCAACCAATTTAGAACCAATAATTTTCCAATAAAGCAACCTGCCCTTCCTTCTGGATACTGAAATCCTAAATCCTGAATTAAAACTATAGTGCTTTAACAACACCTGAAAATCATTTTTGAAATCAGCTTCTTACTGTAATGCGCAATGGAGTCCCAAGTAAGCAAAAAAAAAAAGTATTCTAGTATTTCATAAGGAGTTTCTGAATACACAGATTTCTTTGCAGTGTTTTGAAGTGGGCTGTTTCTGTTACCAGGCCACTGTCACTCAAATCCAATATAATTGTCTGAACTTTGCACTGAAAAGATTCATTAAAACCAAAGCACCAATTAATCTGCTGCTATTCAGTAATGCTGACTTAATGCTCTGCTAATACTCATTTTAATACTACCAGCAACAATGCCAAGTTAAGTGCCTAATCCAATCAAATAGACTCATATAGTCACCTGCAATTATGTGAGGAGTTGTTGACACAAATTTATAAACAGGCATAGAGTCACAAAGTGTTTAGACACCAACTTTAAACTGAAACTTAATTGAACCATCCATTATTCCTTTATATTTTGCTAGAAAAACAGGAAATAGGTGCAGCAATTTACTGAAATGCGTAAAAGACAAAAACAGAGTTTATACAATTCTAACAAGCTTGTCAAGCAAGTCAAAATTTGGTATGACCACCTTTATTCTTCAACACAGTCAGGACTCTCTTAGGCAAGCTTTCTTGTCTCTTCTTTGGATGTTGGCTGCCTTTTGTTCCATTCTCTGTCAAGATGATCCCACACTGCTTCAGTTGTGTTGAGGTCCAGGCTCTGGGGAAGCCAGTCCATGACTGATGTGTTCCATTGTGTGCTCTTCTATCTAGGCATGTTTTTTTTTTTTACTGCATTGGCAATGTGTTTGGGATCATTTTCATGCTTGAAAAATGAAGCAGCTGCCAATCAGACACTTTCCAGATGGTATTGCGTGGTGTAACGAAATCTGATGGTTCTTTTCTGTGTTCATAATTCCATCAATTTTGGCAAGATCCCCAAATGAACTGAAATACGGCCCCAAACCATGACAGAACCTTCATTGTGTTTTACACATAGACACTCACTGTTGTACCCCTCTCCCATCCTCCTCCTGTCAGATACTATTCATCTGCTGTAGATAGCTTTTGGGCACTTCTTTTGTCCTCCATTTGTCCACTTTTTTGTCCACAGATTTTTCAAGGATACATTGGAGCCAAAAAGCTCTGTTGAGCCAAGCATTCCTTTAACCTTAGTAAGTAATCAATTCATGAATTTCTTCACAAATAAAAATTTAACCATTAGAAATAAAAAAATTTCATACTAGCACATTCAACCATCTCATTGACATACAGTATTATTATGTACAGCAACTATCAATACTACCGATATTTAGACTCTCTCCCTCCAAGTGATCTTTCTGAGTTAACTTCAAGTTAGTTACTTCCTCCAAGCCATCAACCTGTCTATTAGATCCCATTCCTACATGACTGCTCAAAGAAGTCCTACCTTTAACTACTGCTGTCATCTTAAATATGATCAATCTAAGATGGCAGTAATTAAACCATTACTTAAAAAGCCATCACTTGGCTCAGTTGTCTTAGCTAATCACAGGCCAATCGCCAATCTTCCTTTTCTCTCAAAAATTCTTGAAAGAGTAGTTGTAAAACAGACAACTGATCATCTGCAGAGGAATGGTTTATTTGATAAGAACTGCAGTGGTTTAAATAATCTATCTAACATACTCCAATTTGTTTATGTAAATGGGGAGTCTTCTTTACACACTAATGTTAATTATGGAGTTCCACAGGGTTCCATGCTAGGACCAATTCTATTTACATTATACATGCTTCCCTTTAGGCAGTATTATTAGAAGGCACAACATACATTTTCATTGCTATACAGATGATGCCCAGCTTTATCTATGCCAGATGACACTACCAATTAGTTAAACTGCCTTATGTCTTAAAGACATAAAGACCTGAATGGCATTACCTTGGCCTCCAGTAACACTGTGAGGAATCTTGAAGTCATTTTTGACCAGGATTTGTCCTTCAATGCATGCAAATATTAAACAAATATGTAGAACTGCTTTCTTGCATTTGTGCAATATTTCTAAAATTAGAAAAATTCTGTCTCAGAGTGGTGCTGAAAAACTAGTTCATGCATTTATTGCTTCTAGACTGGACTATTATAATTAATTACTTTCAGGGAAAAACCCACTGAAAAGAATTCAGCTGATTCAAAATGCTGCAGCTAGAGTACTAACAGGGACTAGAAAGAGAGAATATATTTCTCCCATTTTGACATATCTTCATTGGCTCCCTGTTAGATCCAAAATTGAACTTAAAATCCTTCTTCTCACATACAAGGTCTTGAATAATCAGGCCCCATCTTATATTATAGCCCTCATAGTAACATGTCACCTCAATAGAGCACTTCATTCTCAGACTGCTGGCTTACTTGTGGTTCCTAGGATACTTAAGAGTAGAATGGGAGACAGAGCCTTCAGTTTTCAGGCCCCTCTTCTGTGGAACCAGCTTCCAGTTTGGATTCAGGAGACAGACGACCTCTCTACTTTTAAGATTAGGCTTAAAACTTTCTTTTTTGAGAAAGCTTACAGTTAAGGCTGGATCAGGTGACCCTGACCCGTCCCTTAGTTACGCTGCAATAGGCCTAGGCTGTTGGGTGCTTCCCATGATGCACTTACTGTTTCTCGTTTCACTCTCTATGTGTTAATAATACACCACTCTGCATTTAATCATTAGTTATTATTAATCTCTTTCTCTATTCCACAATGTGTCTCTTGTCCTGTCTTCCGCCCCTCACCCCCAACCAGTCACGACAGATGGCTGCCCCTCCCTGAGCCTACCCCTTCATCAAGTAATGTCCTTCCTGGATTCTTCATTGCTGTTGTTGAGTTTTAAGTTGGACCCCGCAAGTCTTGGAAGGGGATAATCTTTTCCCCCAGCAACTTCCATCCTGGGATTTTTATTCTTACTTACACCAACACTGAGGCTTAATGTAAAATTACATTTCTTAACATTAACATCAAATAAATATTACATTAACATTAACCCTCACTTTAATCCCTCTGCATTCTAGATGAGACAGTGATCGATTAAAGTACATCATATCCATCATATCAGCAGCTAGTTGGCAGCAAGTCACCTAACATGACAAATGAAAAACCTTATCTGCAAGGCCATTAACATCAGCACATACTGGCACACCCTAAATAGCACCCTGTGACTCAAAGTGTTTTAACCTACATTTGTTAAGCAGCTACAATAAAGAGCTTTCAGCTATATTCTAAATGACTGTTTATGGACAGGAAATTGAAAAGCAGAATCACTTAGCAGTGAGTGGATAGTCTATTAACATGGGCGGAATAGAGCAGCTTATTTTGTTAAAGCCCATAATACAGACAAATTGGCACATTACAATTAATTACTACAAACAACAACAAAAGCACTGTAGATAATGAAGTGCAATGGCAGGTAGTACATAGCAGGTATCAATTAGACTAATAGAACAAGAAACACCAACTGCTGATTACCTACTTAATGCTGTCATTAGTAATAAAATATTATTTCACATTATATAAGCTCCTGTGTGTTCTGAGACTGTGCAGCAACCAACAATGTCTCTATTTGTCTCCCCTTTAGGGAACAGCAGCTCTCTATGTGACTGGAAACACCATATGGCATTAGAACAACACATACACGTGAATATGAAAATATATGCACAGATGCCTTCTGTATAATCAGCTGCAGATACATAAATGTACTGGCATACAGGCTCCCCAAAATCAAACACCCCCTTCCAAGTTTATAAAAAGCAGCATCAATAAATGTGTCATGTTTTGTGAGCTTTATCCTTCTTTTGGATGAATTCAAACACACACTGCACCATGTGGTCACTCATTAATACATGGAAATGGGACTAGATTAGAAAGGTGGAGGAGTCAAATTGTATTGGTTGGGCCACCTTCCAGCACAAGGCCATATTGGACTGTGGCAGGAAAGCAATGCGGTACAGATGCTACTCTGTGACAGACAGACCTGGCAATGAGTCAGTTTACTTTCCAGTGGCAAATGAGGCTTATAAAAAGACTCAAAGGCAGACAGAGAGATTCTGATGCCGACACCATGGCGAGGCATGTATACTATGCAGGGAATTAAGCTGAGGAGTCACGTCATCCAGCGGCAACAAATAGAAAAGGCCTGGGTAACTGCTACTGCAGAACTTATCATATTAATCCCAGTGTTTGAGACTGAAATTGTTTATAAATAACGATTTATAGATACCCAATATAAATGGAATAATGTTTTTTGTGTAACTAATTGCTCTCATTAAGAAAAAGATCTTTGGACAAAAGGTTTACAAAAGATGCTATATCAACCAACACCTTTTCTAAGGACTGATGAGCGTTGGCATCGGGTGCCTTAACCTGGTGTTCAATTCATCAGTCTTACTTACCAAACGTTGCCTATAGGGACACTTGTGTTCCAGACCCAGCTCCAAGCCAGCGAGCCAGGCTTCTTACCCAGTTTGAGTTTGAGAATAAGTTGTGACTGTTTCAACACCAAGCCCTAATCATTCATTTTACCAAACTGTGAGATTTGAGTGCCAGCTATTCTGAGGGAAATGAAGGGCAGCACGATGGTACAATGGTTAGCACTGTTGCCTTACAGCAAGTCAACCAGCAAAATGGGGCCTTTCTGTGTTTCTGTGTGTGACGTTCGCTTGTTCTCCCCATACTTGCATGGATTCTCTCTGGGTACTCTGGCTTCCACCCACAGACTAAATACATGCAAGAGTAATCGGAAATTCTGAATTGGACATAGGTAGAAAGACTGGTGACTTATCCAGAGTGTACCCCACTTCTTGCCCTAGAATGGGCTCCAGCCCACCTGAAGAAGATGAATAGATGTGGGGCAGAAGTACAAAGATTTACATTAGTATGATCACAGACCAGTTGATATCCAACATGATTACTATAAACACATTAGTTTGAACTTTAGAAACCAATCTTCTTTTAAGAATTTAAGAAATCAGCATAAGCACAAGGTTCTGGTTACAATACCATGAATGAGCTCTTTGTCCTCTCAAGGATAATCAGTTGTGCATGGGAATTTGCCCATCCAGTCTACATGTGATTTGTGAACTTGGAGAAGGCATTCAACCGCATTCCTCAGGGTATCCAGTTGGGGGTGCTGAAGGAGTAGGGGTGTCTGGCCCATTGTTACAAGACATTCAGTCTCTGTACAACTGCAACAACAGCTTGGTCCATATTGCTGGCAATAAGTTGAACATGTTTCTGGTGGGTGTTGGACTCGGCCAGGGCTGCCCTTTGTCACAAATTCTGTTCAGAATTTTTATGGACAGAATTTCAAGGCTTAGCCAAGTGGCGGATGGCTTCTACCTTGGTGGCCACAGAATCTTATCTCTGCTTTTTGCGGATGATGTACTCCTCCTGGCTTCATCAGGTGGCAGCCTCCAGCGCTCACTAGAGCAGTTCGTATGAAGCAGCAGGTATGAGAATTATCACCTCAAAATTTGAAGCCATGGTTCTCAGGCAGAAAAGGTTGGAGTGCCCACTCTGGCCCAGGGACAAAATGCTGCCCCAAGCTGAGGAGTTTAAGTATGTTGGGGTCTTTTTCATGAGGGGAGTGGAAAGAGGGGAGTGGGAGCTCGACAGATGGAGTGGGGCTGCAGCTGCAGCAATGCAGACACTGTACCGGCCCATCGTGGTGAAGAGTGAGCTAAGCGTAAAAACAAAGCTGTCAGTTCACTGGTCAATCTGTATCCCTAACCTCAGCTATAGCCACAAGTTTTAGGCAGTAACTGAAAGAACAAGATCGCAGATACATGCGGCAGAAATGAGCTTTCTTCAAAGGATGGCAAGCCTCTCCCTTAGAGATAAGGTGAAGAGCACAGCCATTTGAGAGGGGCTCAGAGTAGAGTCACATCAAAATGAGTCAGTTGAGGTGGTTCGAGGATCTGACTTGAGGATCTGACTAAGATGCCTCCTGGGGATGTCCTACTGAGAGGAGGCCCCCGTGTAGGCCCAGGACATGCTGGAGAGATTATATCTATTAGCTGGCCTGGAAACACCTTGGAGTTCCCCCAAATAAGCTGGAGGAGGTAGCTGGGGACAGTGAGGTCTGTGTTTCTGTGCGTAGGCTACTGCCCCTGCAACCCAGCCCTGGATAAGTGGAAGAAAATGGATCGATGGATGGATGGATATATGAAAGGTGAACATCATGAAGAGTACCCTTAATAACTCATTAGAAGTTTAGAATTTCAACTATAGACAGTTTTATTTTAATACAAAATAGTCCAAAGGAGCTGTATTTGAGTCAGCCTGGGAGGTGAAATGTCTATATTTACTCAGTGTGTGTCAAATGACAGTATAGCCTGAAGTTTTAACAAGACTCACATCCAGAGAGAAGGATATCTCATTAGTCCTGCATTGCTAAGCCCACAGCTAATGGAACAAGAATGTCACTCAACTAATAAAATGAATGGACAATGAGACAGACTACTCAAAAAACATGTTAATGAGCAGTAGTTTCTCTGTTTTCATTTTAAAAAATCACCCGACTATAAGCTTAATTTACTTTCCAGACATTTTCAAAAATTGAAAAGAAAAAAAATAACAATGCTGTAGTACTCTTTGGCATCTATGCACATTTCACTGCACACAAAATCACAGAGTTGAGTTAGTGTTAATGCCACTATTTGGTCATGAAACATACTTTGGATTTAAAAGCTGGTTTAAATCCTTTACACTAATGGATGTGTATTTCTCACAGTGACAAACTGCATTCACTAATAATGAATGTAGTTGGCCTTTAGTTCAACACTGAAAATGAGGCACACAGTTTAGGCAGAGGTGTGCACAACGTTTCACATTTTATCCGTGTTTTGACTTCGTGTTACCTGTTGCATCGTGGTCCTGTGTAGCCAGGCCGACACTGGTCACACAGCAACTCCCCGTCTTCACTTAAGCGGCAGGTGGGACTGAAGCTACCATGGTTCCCAAGATGAAGTTGGTGATTGAAGTTGTCCCAGTGTGGCAAAAGGCAGGAGGAAGAAGAGAAGACAGAGGCGAGTTAAGGCCATTGTTTTTCTCCTCATACACACATTCACACCTGTTTCTATGCTTTCTCTTTCCAGTCCTTAAATTCACACTTTGAATGACACAAACACACACACAGTTAATTTCCTCTCTCTCTCTCTTGCGCACACACGCACACAATCCTGATTGTGAAAACACTCTTCCCCCTAAAAAGTGTAACCTAAATGAACTGAGAGAGACAAAGTAAAGTGATAGTCTCTTACCCTCGTTCTGTCACCCTCCCACTTCCAAAAACTATAGATAGTTCTGCTGGCTCGGGTTCCAGGCACCAGACTGACTCACTAGCTGACTGACTGGCTCATTAATTGTGAGCTGGCTCACTGAGTTACAAATAACATTTCTTTGGCCAGAGCATGCAGACAACAAAAACTGAAAAATAACACTTTTCTATGTAAAATGAAAGTAATTCATAGTTGTATAAGAAGAATTGCATAATCCAGCCCTACTTATTATAGACACTGCATAAGTGTCTTTTTTTTTGGGAGTGTTATGTATTTGAATTGTAGTCATGTATACAGTTCCTAGTGACACAATGAGACAATTGTGGCCATTAATAAGCGCCTTGAGATGACTGTTTATTGTGATTTGGCGCTACATAATGGACTGAGCCACTGTGATGCCACCCGTTGGTTAGTAAATTTCCATTATAAAGCCTTGAACTGAACATTTGAAAAAAGGAGACATCGAGGTGAAATTGTTAAAGTTTTTTTTAATTAATAATTAAACTGAAAGAGACAAACAAGCTGCTATCACCTTGAAAAGAAAGAAAACATAACAAAATCCTAAAAGTTAGTCACCAAACAAATGAGTAAGATAAAGACTAAATCACCTAATAACAACCTCCTCTCCACGGAGCAGGAGTAAGCAGCCACAACACATAGCTCACAAACTGCATCACAAAAGCTCTCTGGCCTTAAGTACTCTGGCCAAATGGCTGAGAAGAATCAGCTGTATAAAAAGGGTGGCACCCAAGGCAGGGGAGATGGCAGGACCCAGATGGCAGGGCACATCCATACAGCAGGCCTTGCTAAGGCTGTAACACTGGCAAACAACTAATGATTGTCAAGTTACTAGCCAATGAGGATATCCTTTCTGACTCTTAGAATGACCACATTTTACACAAAACTTACTTCATGTTTTAATCAATATGATCTGAAACGAGTGACTGAGCCCATAAAATCACCAGGAAAGTGTTTACTGAGGTCCCAGCGCAATGATGCTGACGGTTGCAAGGAAGGAAACTGAGGAAGCAGACATGTTTTTTGAATCACAAGAATCACCCAGTAGTGGCATTAAAGAGATGCAGGTTCAAGGCACCTCCATGTTGTCTTCAGATCCAGAAGCTAAGTCCATCTTCTATACTGTCTATGGACACAATAGCCACAAAATGCCCCATGCTGTACACAGATAAAACAATCAGGCATTTGTGGTTAAGTAACAGCAAAAAGATAGTGAAGCACATCTAAATATGAGTTAGAATGATCATATGCACCAATCAGCCACAATATTAAAACCACCTGCCAACTGGAACCCTCATTCCACAGAACAGCTAAGACCTCTGGACCACTGGTACTGCTGTCTGACTCTAGAACACTTGCAGTGGATACTCTTGGTTCTGTAAGTTGTGAGGTGGGGGTCCCCATGGATTGGGCTCGTGTTTCTCAAGCCTTTTCGGATCAGTTTTTGCAGTGTGGTTCATTACTCTGATGAGGGAGGCGGCTGCCGTTTTGAAGTGCTATTGCCATGGGCAGGATATGCTGGGTCTGCAACTATGTCTAGGAAGGTGGTATGTGTAAAATTAACATCCACATGAATGTTTTCCAGCAGAAGATTGTAGCGAAATGAGATGATCACTGCTATTTACTTCACCTGACAGCCAGTGGTTTTATTGCTGTAGCTGAACAGTTGCACAACCAGAAACGGAAAATGGGACTGAAACTGGCAGAAACTAAGGCACAAGAAAGTCAAGGGTAGATGTGTTGTTATAGCTTGCTTGAAGCTGGTACCAAAGTATTCTGATATTATATCAAAGCTGGCAAAAAAAAAAAAAATGAAATGTGTATATCACTTTATTTAAGACACTGCCAGAAATTATTTGGAAAGGGCCTCTGTCAAGGCAGCAAAGTCATCAAATATATTGTTCTACTGAAACAACACTTTTAAACCTGATAAACTGATTATTATCAAGCTAAAAAACAAATATTAAAATAAAAAAACAACAACAAAAAAACAAAACAAAACTGATTTTCTTCCAAGTAGGCTTTATAATAATTTTAGGAAAGATTTAGCACAGTTTTGTAGGACTGGTGGTGCTAAATGTTTAGTAAAACATAAATATGAAGGTAAAGCTCTGTATCTTTCTAAGACCTGTATGGATAGATTAACTTTCACTAAATTACATGAGTTAAATCTAAATGATACGAAGACAAAAAACTTGTCCTTGGCAGTTAGACAATTAAGCGTAGGAATAAATGAAAAAGAACAGCACTCGCAAATTAAACTGGTTTTTTATTGATTTGGTGCAAATCACCAGTCTTCCCCCCTGTTGACATTAATCACTTTATCAGATTTCCATAAGACCTCAGACATTACAGATAAGTGGAACAATCTAACTATTTTAGTGAACACAAGGGACTACATGGCTATTTTGGGGGGTGGGTGGGGGGTTGAAGGCATGGCTTCTCAAAGCTATTATTACTGTCAGGGTGGTGCAGAGGGCTGAGGTGAGAGAGAGCTGTGTCTTACTTTAGCTCTTAGGGTTTTGGTTATGACATGTCATGGCTGCATGAGAATTCGCAGCTGCTGCTGCCTGTGTGTCCGACCGTGTGACCATGCCAGTACCACAGAGCATCTCACACTGGTCATTTAGAAAATCTGCAGCTCAATAATATAGATATAGCTATATATAACTATTTTTAACTGTCTGAAGCTAATTATTTTTCATGTTTACAACAAACCACCTGCATAATACATTTTACTATTTTGCCATTATTAAATTGGATTTTGCGCTTGCATTATGCATCTCTGGACCACTTTTAGTGCTACTATTAATCATATATATTTCTCTGTAGAAGTCCCATTCTGCCCTTGTGACTTAACCATGGACTTCAAATGAAGCAAATTCAGCTTCAGTATCATACTAACCCTTCTTTCATGTCAAGAATCATCATAGGAGATGATGGCTGGCTCTGTGACTCAGAGACCAAACAGGAGTTTTCAGTCAAAAAGTCTGCAATGTACAAGTCTAAAGGTGGCACATCAAATCAGAAGCACGAGTAGGAGCGTGCTCATTATTTTTGCGACAGGGTTGTGCCCTGTGAATTTGTCCCCCATGATCAGACTTTCAACAAGCAGTTCTACAGACACATTCTGAGGGAGGGCACTCAACTGAAATGGCCCAAACTATGCCAAAGTGTGCTAGAGTACAGCACATTTCTGGCCACACCAACACACCTTCACTCACCACCCATCCTGCTAGCAAGATCTCCCTTATTCCCTGATATAAAATTCAAGTTGAAGTGTTGCCTTTCTGACACACTGGAAGAGTGAATTCAGCATGCACTGCAGAGGCACAAGTGTCAGGATACATAATTGGAGTTCCAGGGAGAAACGTAATAATAGCAGTTGCTCTGAACTGCTTCAGAGATGTATGAGAAGGAAACCTTGAAGGAGAGATAATCCAAATTTATACCAGGTGATGGTTTTGATTTTTATTGGCTGGAGTCCTGGAACTTTATTACTGCACCTTGTAAAAATATCTTTCTGGAAAAAGCAACTGGACAACAGAACAAATAGTATTCAATTCTGTCATCTATCATCCTTCTTAAATGAAGTGAGACATGTATCCCCATACTATGTCTCTTAACTTGGCTGCTTTTTTTAAAACTCACAGCAGACTGTGGCATTTAAATTCTTATAGTGCAATAATTTGTACATTTTGTCAACATGTGTGGTCACATAGGGAGCGACTGCAGTGCACTGAGTTCAATTTAATAACTGCATGTAACCAAGCAATGTGCCTAACCCTAGAAAACATATCGATGTGCATATTTTTTTAATAGCTGTGGTTATAAAGGTCTTCAGGTCTGATAGTATTTTTGCATCCCTTTGGAAAAATAGCTTTGTGGTATAATCTGAGCATCTGTCATTTAAGTCTGTGATGGAGACACAGCATGAGTAGCTTGCCATAAGAGAGAAAAATAATGCTAAAGGGTTTTCAGTCCCTTAATGACTTGTGGGAGGTTTGCATTTTCTACTGTGTTAACTCTCATAGCAGAAATTATGTTGATTCTAACAGCGACAATGACATTTCCACCCACAGGGATAATGTTTCTCCACTTATATTGATGAGTCTACCTGTGGTGATGATATTTCCATTAATGTCATTACAATTATAGTCCCACCAAGAATGATAAAAGTCTCTAGTTGTGGCGATAACCTCTGAAGACCACAAAAAACATGGTGAGTGTGTCAGGAGGAGATGGGAGATTATTAAGAGGGACCGCAGAGTCAGGTGGGTCAACAGTGATAGATTGAGGCATTTGATTAAATTGTGCTGCCCTGGCTGCATTAACCCCGGGGTCTTCAGAACCTACTTGTTGCTGGGAATATTGAGCGGGCAGGCACAGGGCTGACAGTCCGCAGGTGTCCCACGGGTGGCGTTGCCATAGTAACCTGGTAGGCAGGTGTCACAGTAGGGGCCAGCGGTGTTGTGGGAGCAGTCCTGGGGGGAGAAAGATGGGTTAAAGTTCATTTGAGTCAGGAGAGCAAGTCAATTCTTTGGCAATTTCTCTGAGGATTCAATTTCAAGGAAGAATGTAAGCAGTTCTGAAATGATTAAAAAATATCTGAACAAATTTGTGTTATTGTTCTGTTGAGTTGTTTAAGGGGGGAAAGAACAAATAAGACCCTTTTATTTTTTCCAGTAAGAAGGAACTGTCTTGAGTGTTTATTTGTTTTTTTTAGCTGTGCACATTAAACACATCTGCAGACTGACTGCATCATTTCCAACATAGTCAAAAATTTCGAACACAGAAAAAGACCATGTGAATACTGAACCATACATATGCAGCTAATAGCTTGTATTTAAGGACACTAAGATTTAACTTGGAACTGAAAAAAAAAGTAAAAACAAGGAGCGCAGAACAGACCTACTTTATTTTAGTGTAATTACCTCCGACGAGGAGTTTATATTTTGGTAGCCTGTGCATGCTTGCGTGCATCTTGAACATTTGGCGTGGACATCAGCTCAGACAAGACAAAGCTGATTACCACCAGTGGAAACACAATAAAGATAACAGCAAAGGGCCAAGAACTCGAGACAGCCGAGGAAGGCTCACAAACAGAAGTACTCTCTAGAGCTGCCAGACATCAGCAGCCAAGCTTAAACCAATCTGGAGAGACAAGATTATCAGTCTTGAAGCCACGCTGAAACTATCCATATACATCTTCCTCTACACCTCTGAATCGTGGACTCTGACAGTAGAGTTGCAGAGACGAATCCAAGCATTCAAGATGAGATGCTAGAGAATCATTCTCAGCGTCTCTTACCTGGATCACATCACTAATTACCATTGTGGTGAGAAGCACCACAATGGTGCTTCTCACCACAATGGTGCTTCTCACCACAATGGTAAAAGTCATCTGGCAAGAAACAGTTCAGGGCAGCAGAAGAAAAAGTGGGCTGACAGCATCACAGAATGGACCCAAAAGACCTTTGCAGAGACCGAGGCAATAGCACATGACCGTCAAAAAACTGGTGTCCGTGTCAGCACAGTGCCTACATGACCACACCGGGCCAAGGAGCTTGTCTTGGTCCCTGGCTGTGATGTTGTGTTTGGGGATTTTTTTTCTGTTCCTCTCCCTGGTGTGTGTGGGTGTATGTTGGTGGGCGCGTCTTTCTGGAGCTGTTTTGGTTCGTGACTCCTCCCTCCTGGACCGGCTGTCAATCAAGCTGTTGTCCTCACCTGTTCCTGATCAGCTCGTCTTCTGGCTCTTCTTAAGCTGGCAGCTGGCTTCCACCCGTCGCTGGATCGTTGACTGTGAACCATTTAGTTTCGGCTACCATCTCCTGAGTCGCTCCTGTGTTTCAGTAGTGACTTACCTGTGTTTCCTTTGTGTGAAAATTCCTCCTGGTTGTGTGGAAATCTTCTAGGAACCCGCAGCCCAGTCTCCCCCCGATGCCCCCCCCCCGAGCCCTAGTCATCCCTTTCATCCCTGGACTCCTTTGTTTCCCTCCATTCCATAAAGATTTAAATGTCACATTTCACCTTTGACCTCTCCTTTCAAGGTCAATAGATTGCTCTGAAGGTCAAACCAACAATAATGTTATATAGGGCTATTTAAAATGACAACAGGCTTTTAGACCGACAAGAACATGGCATGGGATACTTTTTGAGTATAGTTGATTAATTTTATGTACATTTCAGTAACAGGCTACAGTATAATAATTCAAATGCAAAATTTGAATACATGTACAATGTTCCTGAATAAGTACTTTTTTGGAAAACAAAAACTTGTGATCAAACAATCTAAGAATTACAAAAGAGAACAGGAAATTACTCAACAGAAACCCAACATCATGACTGAAAATGCTGACAATTAAAGCTCATGGATTGGTACAATGCACACCTCTACTGAAAAATGATAAAACATGTGTCCTGCAAAATTGTGAAGGCTGCAAATTATGCAGCTATGGGCCAGGTTTACTGTCAGTACAAAACACTTTTGCATTTGGCTAGGGTCAGTGTCACTACTGGTAGCAGGGGCAATATCTGGACCCAACTCCTCCAGGATGCCACATCGATATGTGACATTACCAAAAGGTTTACTGTGTCTTCCAGCACAGTCTCAAGAGTATGGAGAAGATTCCAGGAGACAAGCAGTTACTCTAGGATCTCCTACGACAGGGCCGTAGAAGTCTGGCATCTGATTCTTTGTGCAAGGAGGAACAGGATGAGCACTGCCAGAGCCCCTGGTCTGAATGCCTCTGACCAAACAATCAGAAACAGACTTCATGAGGGTGGCTTGAGAGCCTGAAGCCCTCTAGTGGGCCCTGCGCTCACTGCTCTGAACCCTGAACTGTGCAGCCCAATTGGCAGGCTCACTACTGGCACCCTGTGCTTTTTCCAGACGTTCCTGTTCACCCTGAGCACATGCAAAAGATGTAAAAGGGTTTGGAGAAGCGGCGGGGAACATTATGCTGCCTGTAACATCGTTCAGCATGACCAGTTTGGTGGTGGGTCAGTGATGGGCTAGAGAGGCATATCCATGGAAGGATGCACAGACCTCTACAGAGTAGGCAACAGCATCCTAACTGCCAATAGGTATCGGGGTGACATCCTTAGACCCGTTGTCAGACCCTACATTGATTCAGTGGTCCTGGGTTCCCCCTGGTGCACGACAATGCATAACCTAATGTGGCGAGAGTATGCAGGTAGTTCCTGGAAGACTGTCCAGGAGCTCAGTGATCTGGGAGGAGATTCACCAGGACACTATCCATCATCTCATCAGGAGCACGTATCTGTGTGTAAGTTTTTGAGCAGTGAACTGAATAAAACTAAAGTCTCCAACATGGAGAACATAAAATAAAAACATGAAGATTTTAGGGGAAAATTGTGTGGTTTCCATAGTAGATGCAATCACTTTTTTTCCTTGGCCAACATCTTGGCTGTTTTCATATGTCCAGCTAAAGGACCAGTTGTAGTTTTGTGCTAGTGTGTGTCACTTTATTCCATATCATTTCTTTCTCAGCTCAAATGTCACAATTGGTGAAACACAACTTGACACATACACAGCGTGTTAACCTGTATAACCATGGCATCATTCAGTCATTCAACCTGAGTCGGAAATCAAAATCCTCAGAAAAAAGGTGTGTTTGTGTGCAGATCTGTCTGCCACTCACTGTGTATGAATATGTATACAGAGGTTGTTTATGTGCATGTCTGTGAGTGAGTTGACATCAAATTGTCTTCCTCTGTGTGTGTGTGTTTGTGTGTGTCAGAGAAAAAGAAAGCCTCTCTGCCTGTCTGTCTGTCTTTTTCTGTGTGCCGGCCTCCCTCTGACACATCCCAACATCCTCCTCATCTATAATGAAACATAACATGGCAATACAAAGCTCATAGTCTGTGTGTGTGTGTGTGTGTGTGTGTGTGTGCGCGCATGTTTGTGTGCATACTGGTGTGTGTATGTGTGACGGTAACTGACAGCTTAACCCTAAGGATATGTGCAGACTGGGGTGCGTGCATGTGTGTGCATAAGAAGGGAAATATGCAGTGTACAGTTGTCTCACACTGCAATTCATGCATTGACCACTAGATGGCAAAATTCAGCGAGACTTCCAGTAATCAAAAAAACTCTTTGTATGCATAAAAGTCAATGTACATTTTCCACCTAAGCCATGCAACTTGTGGTATGGTGAGGGTAAATCAAAGGGACCCCATTAATTTTAAACCTCTCACACTCAGCTAACTCAACTAATTTTGGAAGATTTGAAGATTTTCTGCAGTTCCACAAGTTGACATACACAATACATGTAATCCATGATTTCCAAATTAATGATTTAACTCTTTTAATTACTGAGTAAAAAAAAAATAGTGAATGCTCTTAATGAAAGCAGTGTAAATAAAAAATACTGAACTCATTACACATGACCCATTATTACATTTTAGTGATGATAAATGGGGTTAGAGCTCTGAGTTAAAAGGGAGATGATACAAATACATAAAAGCAATATTCTGACTAAAAATAATAAAAATATTAATAAAATTAAATTCACCAGTTTCAGAAAGATATCTTTATTGTATTATCTTCTAACATTCAAACCCTGCTGCTGTTCTAAACACATTTCCATTTAAACATAATTTAGTTTTTTTGGGTTTTTTTTTAATCATTCTTTCTTTTAAAGGACAGAATAAAACCAAATGATCAAACAGAGAAACAGGCGACATAATTCACCTACTAAGCTACTTACCAAGCAATGTCCTGTAACATCATGGCACAGTGTTGTGTGTCCATGGCAGTGACAACGTTCACAAACCCCATTATACAGATTCCCATTTACTCTCCGAAAGCCAATAACACACACCTGAAACACACATGAACATAAAGTTAGAAAGACACAGAAAGCCAGATGGAGTCGTCCGTCTTCAAGTTGCTGTACTGTGGAGAAATTACATGGTGATCCTCTGATTAGCGCCTCAAGTGTGTGTGTATTTCTGTGTGCAACACTTTGCTTTTTTTTTTTATGCGCATATGTCTGACTTTTACAAACATGATGCTGACAGGTAAAACAGCAGCACAACAGCTACATTCAGAAGATAAACAGTAATTTGATGTTATTGTTTTCAGTTTTCTTTAAATCGAATAATTCAAATCTCAATGAAACAAATTTACGAATCAGAAAAAATTCTGTCAGCATCTGAAGAAATTTATGCTCGGGGGATAATACGTTTGGCTGTTTTAGACTAGTTAAAATCTGTCATCCAACTACCGGCCCATAACCTGCCTCAGCACAACATGGAAACTCCTGTCAGGCATCATAGCAGCTAAGATGAACAGGCACGTGGCTAATACATGAGTGAGGCCCAGAAAGGAATTGGCAGAAATATCAGGGGAGCAAAACTGGTAGACAGAGCAGTCGCTCGAGACTGTAAGACCAGACTGACCAATCTGTGCACTGCCTGGATTGATTACAAGAAAACCTATGCTATGATGCCACACACTGGGCATCCCAGAATGCCAAGAACTTTACAAGATCAACAAGATCCTAAGAGCCTTCATCAGGAACTCAATGGGAATGTGGAGAACAACATTAGAGGCCAACTTCAAGCCAATTGCACGAGTCACCATCAAGTGCAAAATTTACCTCTGTCCCCCATGCTGTTCGGTATAGGCCTGAACTCCCTCAGCCAGATCATCAACAAGATTGGCTCTGCATACCGACTATGGTAAATGTCAAACATCAGCCACCTGCTCTACGTGGATGACATCAAGCTATAAGGATCTACAGCAATATCATTTGCACAGGAGAAGAGTAGTTGGATGGTAACAAAGAGAAGGAAGGTAGTCAGAACTCAGGGGACTGCACTACCAGAAGGCAACAATGCAGACATTGAGGACAGCTACAAGTACCTTGGAATCCCACAGGCAAATGGGAACCATGAAGAGGCCGCTAGGAAAGCTGCAACCACCAAGTACCTCCAGAGAGTAAGGCAAGTCCCGAGGAGTCAGCTGAATGAGAAGAACAAGATCCGGGGAATCAGCACCTATGCCCTACCAGTTGTCAGATACCCTGCTGGGATAATAAGCTGGCCAAAAGAGAAGATAGATGCCACTGATTCCAGAGAAGAAAGCTCCTTACTATGCATGGAGGGTTTTCACCCCAAATCCTGCACCCTGAGACTGTATGCTAAGCGGAAGGAAGGAGGTTGAGGACTATGGAGTATTAGAACCACTATCCTAGATCAAACAACAAAGATCTATGAGTACATCAGGAAGATGTAGTCTAAATAGAGATGAGGACATGCAAAAGTGTAAAAACTGGATGCTGGGCTAACAAACAAGTAAAAGGAAAGTACGGTCCGCACACCAGCGAAAGCTCTTGAATAATTATTTAATACAAAACCATAATTACATTGTAATGTCCTTTATGCCTGAGGAAGGGCATCTGTGGACACAGCAGAATATGCATGTGGACACAAGGCTGTTATTATTAATCAGGATAACTCTTTTTGGTGTACGTATGGATATATGGAAAAAATGCACTAAAATTCCAACTTAAGTGTAGTCATGAATTACCAAACATAATATCAGTACATTAAATGCATGTAACAATACTCAAGAAGTACCGTTTTGTGAAATGAAGCACACTGTTGTTCAGCCTTCAGTTGTTGACCCTCTAAGGAAATGCATGCTGGGTTCACATCAATTCAGCAGGGTAAAAGTGAAGCCTGAGTGTCATAGTCTACACTGGTTATTGTGTTTCAGAATCTGTCCCTCCTGTAAGTCCAGAGGACTAAACTGTGAAACAGGATTTTGGCTTATCCAGTTAACCTCAGGGTTAACCCTGGGTTTTCTGTACTATGAGGGTGGTTTACATCTTACTGGGACAACTAGTCCAGATTAGAGAACAACAGGTCTTAACCGCCTACTGACCAATCAATTTTCCAGAAAATAGTGTGACCATTCTGGAAGATCTCCCAGACCTCTGCAGGGAGAGTAGGAGGGTCTAAAGTTTTTTAATACCACCAAGTCTTTGTGCTTCCCTGATGAGCATCAGTAATAAATATAGATTCTTAGACATAACTTTGTTCTTTTTTTTTGTCATGTTGGTTGTAAACACCCCCCACCCCACCCCACCCTCCAAAAAAGGTTCTGCCCAACCTTATGCCAGTATTGGACAGACATTTTCCACTGCTTTTTTTAGCAACTTTCTCAGGGAGAAATTAAACCTAACCACAACTTGACAGTTTTTGGATGTTCTGCATAAACATTCAAACATCCACCTAATTTCCACATTATTCTGTATCCAGGAATGCTGTTTGGCAAGAAACTGATTCTATTAATTTGGAAGTCTACCTCGCCACCTACCTTTGCACACTGAATTAAGGAGATGCTATTGCATATACAAATGAAAGCATGCCAAATAAATATTCATGGTCCATTTAGCAGAATGTGATAAAAAGTAAATGGACTGGTATTTAGTGCTTTTCTATGGAATTTGAGCACTCAAAGCACTTTCTTACTATAAGCCTCATGCATGCATTCCCACACATAATACAAGTGCTTATTTCTATGCCTAAGCACTTTTTTTAACCTAATATTCACAGACTTACATTCTAATGGATGCATTGAGTACAATTTGGGGTTCAGCATCTTGCTCAAGGATACTTCGACATGGAGGTTGGAGGCGCCAGGGATTGAACCACAGACCTTCCAATTAGCAGACGACCTGCTCTACCTCCTGAGCATGAGAATGTTGTCTATATTTATGCCCTGCAGCACGTACCCCACCCTGTGACAGCTGGCATAATATCCACTCTGACCTAAGTTGGGATGAGCAGTTAAGAAGATGGATGGATGGTGTGTATTTACCTCACAGGAAGTTCCAGCATATCCAAGAGGACAAGAACACATTTCTACAGCCGATGCTCTCTTCTCTCCTCTGGCAGTGGGATTTGCCACCTCCATAGAAAATGAATGGAGTCTACACGGAGGGCGCAGAAATATACACACACAAAAATATCAAGTAAAAACATGCAGCACATCGGGAGTAAGTCTGCCTTCACAGTTAAACATACAACTTGTGTATAAACAGGGCAGTTTTGCTGATAAGTCTTTCAGAGTTTTTATGAGCCGAGTTCATTCTCTCAGGCAGATTTTATTCTCAGACAGCAATAAGCTTCACCTATAAAACCACCATCATTATGTTTAGGTTACACAAGGTTAAAGCAGGGATTTTCACAGGCTCTAAGAAAGAGCTGCCTCAGACTCTTCATTCTGGATGAAACATTTTGTTTCATACAGCTAATACAAACTAAAAGCCACTGATTTTAATTATTTTAATATTGTGCTTTCTGTTATATTATGTGCTTATTATGTTATAATGACGCAAATAATGCCCAGAGGTTATGCTGCAGAATGTGCACGTTTTTGATCCCACCTGTAAACAGCGCTGGGTTCTGTGCTGTAAGAGGCCCGCACCATCACACTTGTCACATTTGCCAACACAGACAAGAAATCTCTCCGACTAATTGGTTGTGCCGTCTCTGAAACCCGGAAGTTTTCTGGAAGGAGAACCATGTGACTGGTGCTCCGTGAGGATGGGTACACAGGCTCGCCAAACCTTTTGTAATTAATCTTCATCCCTTCTCCCTGGTAGAGAAAAAAAAATGCAATTTTAACTTTTAATTCCATAAATCTAAAAGGTCGCTGTTCCCTCTTTCGCTTTTGTGACAGGATTTTCATATGCATTCATAACTTATCTAAAAATTAAAAAAAATAAAAAAAGAGTGAGAGTGAAAGATGTGTCATTAGGTAATGAGCTGCAGCTTATATTGACATATTGAATGGACTAAATGCAAAGTGAATTGAGCCCAGGCCTGGTATCTGATGATCTCTTGTTGAGAAAAGATCAATGGCATGTAGTGGCTAACACAGAGTGACAACTACTTATGGTGGGAGGGGGAGAGAGAGAGAGAGAGAAAGCTTACCATGCCAATAAACCATTAAATAAAAACTAATTTCAAGAAGGGAGGTGGAGGAGTCATAAAGATGGAGATACCGGCAGCAGGGCCAAGTGATGCACAAAATGAAAGGGTGGCAAAACCTACAGCAAAGAGGCAGAATAGCAGGGTCACCTCACTTCTATCTGCTACTACAAAAAATGAATTCAGTTAACAGATTGCATAAAATCCATTCCATAAAATGACAATAACCATAACCATTATGTCATTTTAACTATTTATACATTTAAATAACAAAATTCAAAAGACCCAGTCTCTATGGGGATGGGGGTTTTTTTGGGGGGGGGCGACAGGAGGAGTGCAGAGAGGCAGCAAACATACAGGGAAATACAATATGCAAGTCAAAAACAGAGTTCATGCATGAAAGTCAATATTTGGTATGATCGCCTTTATTCTTCAACACAGCCCGAACTCTACTATGCAGCTTTCCCGTCATTTCTACAGGTAGTCTTCAGGAAGAGTTGTCCAGGCTCCTTGAAGGACAAAAGCTCTTCAAAGTTCTTCTTTGGATGTTGGCTTCTTTCTGTTCCATTCTCTCAAGACACTCTAGACAATATACTCTGTAATTTTCTATTGAGAGTGCACAATGGATCAAAATCTGACAGTACTTTTCTGCAGTCGTTATTTTATGATGACAATTCAAACCAAATATGGATTCATGGCTCCATAGGACCTGTTGCCAACTGATTTTTGGGGCAGTTCTTGTGTTATTTGGCATACCTCAGTCTTTTCTCCTTGTTTTCCTTCCTAAAGAATTTCTTGACAGCCACCCTTCCACTGAGACCATTTCTGATGAGGTTTCAGCAAAAAGCAGATGAATCATCTGAAGGTTCAGATGTGTCTCTCAGGTTTCATCTGCTGTAGATAGGTTTTTGGGGGCCTATCACTTTCTTTTGTCCTCCGTTTATCCAGTTTCCTCATTTTTTTAAGTACACACTGCACACAGTGCCAAGATATGCCAATTTATTTTTAGCTGATAGCTCTTTTGTTGATCACCTAGTTGGTGTAAAAATACCATTTTAATGTTATTCAAACTGTGTTATCTTTGGCATTTTTCATAGATTCAACTAAAGAATGGGAACAGTTTATATTTTTGCGACAGGCTGCTAAGAACAATGCCTAAAGACACAATTTAAAATATCTTCTTAGTCAAGTTGTCCGTTATGTGTAGACACAAAACCCTGGTTCATCCCTAGAGTTAGGTGCCTTTTGTTTATGGATAAATCATAGGTGAATGTTAAGTGACATAACAAATGAAAAGATTCTTCTGGAAATGGTCAGGTACTAGAAAAAGCCACCAATGTCCAAAGAAAAACTTTGGCTACTTAGAAGCAGGTAGGTAGCTCAAAACTTTTGCACAGGACAGTAGTTCCGTGTTTCCACCATTCGTTTCTTTATGTCCTTAAGTCTGCTTTAGATGGTTCTTGAAATAACATCTTGTCTGAATACTCAAAATACACTGTTTTCATTTATTTAAAATTAAACACAGAAATGCAGAAAGAATTAGATTTTTCAGAGTTCTGATTGTTGTCATTTCTGTCATCATTGAGTCTTGGTATTTACATTTTTAAACTGTGCTAAAGTAGACTGACTGAGTGGGCATGGATTGAGAGAAAGACACACAAAACAACAATGCCACGCAGGCATACGGAGAGATTATTATCTATTCAGATCCAACAACGCACAAGTTTCTTCCTGCACTTTGCAAAACTGAGCAACAAAAAATATTGCAACTTGATGCAGATATGCAGAGTAAACAGTAGGGCAAAAACGAAGCAACAAAACGAGACAAAGGCTGTAAGAGAGACAGTGAAGAGGGAGAAAGCTGGCTGACAGTGTGTAGGTGGTTCATTATTGTCATCATTTGGAGAGGCTTTTTGTTGACAACAAGACCGACACTTGTCCCTCCTCTCCTTCTCCTCCCAACTCCTCCCAGTCTGTCGATCTCACTGACACATCTTTAGACTAACACAAGCTCATTGGTCTGTGACTATCCATCTCGCAGTTTTCCTTCTTCCTCCTTCTTACTTTTGTTTATTTCCATGTTCCCCATTCATCCCGGTTTGTTTCTTTTCTTTGCCTTCTGTTTTTCCACCTCAATCCTTCTTTCCCTTCTTCCATCTGCTCTTCCTTGTGTATTGTTTTTCACCACCTTTTCTTCCTTTCACTACTTTTTTTCTTTTTTGTCATTTTCTTTATTTTGTTTCATTTTTAGTCTGTGCTGTCTTTATTCCTTTGGTTACATCTCTCTTTTTCTTTTCATTCCCTCCCATTCCTTTAACTTTCCCATTCGTTTCCTTCTATCCATTCTTTCTCACCTACTTTATACAGTGCAAAAAATGCATGCATTTTTATAACACATTCAAGATCAGAAGATCTGAAGTCATACAACTGCTGTTTTGTTTTTTTGGCCTATTTTTAATATAAAAGTCCAGCTGCAGGACAAAGAATATATTCATATTTTAACTTTCTATCACTGCTTTTTTTTTTTTTGCACGTACTTTCACATTTATTGCAGCTTATTATAGATCGTTTCTGAAAAACCTTCCAACTATTCTAATTAAAATTCCCACTTCTTCCACCACATCATCAGTAGAAGTTCTGTGTGCAAAGTAACTGGATCCTTTCTACAGCTCTTGCACAGAGGACATACATACATACACCAACCTGCTTATATGCCAGTTTCTTTTCTGTGTACCACACTGCTCTCACACACAAACCCAATGTTGTTCAGTGATGTGAGAGATATAAACAGTTAACTAATAGTGTGGCTGCTTCGCTTATTGCTGCCATACATCATATTGCAACCTGCTCATTATACAGACATACAGAGAAAGAAGGGGCGAGAGACTCGATCTGCATTTTTTATTGCTAAGTTCAGCAATTCTCCACAGGCTGCAGCTGCTTGTGTGTGTGTGTGTGAGACTGTCTTTTCTTAACTGTTTTTACTTGCTACTTCATTTAATGGTCCTCATGGTTGCAAAAAACCAGTCCAAAAACAAGCATATATAAACACAAAAATATTCGCACTTGAGTTTCTCTGACACCAGAAACAATGTATTTGCTGAGTGTTAGTTGCAGTCCCTGTCAATCCCTTTAACTGAAGTGCTGCCTATATCTCATTCCTGGGCTCTACTGTGTGGCTGCTCCTGAGGAATCTTCCAAATGTACAGAGAGTGTTTAATATAGCAAACAGAAAGTCAAAAAAAATAAAAAATGTGCTGTTTAAAACCGTGCATATAGTATTCTGTGTGTGTTGTTTTAGCTCTCAGTCACACAGACATAGAGACCAGTCGTGGTGAACCCCGAGTAACCACAGGTTGCTAGGGACGAATGTGTATTCCCTGGCTGATTGGCCAGCGGCTGCTGGAAGTCCTTCAACTATTCTAAATTAAATTCCCACTTCTTCTAACCTTATGGTAAGAACGTTCTGGCTGTCGCTATGAAATCAGTTGCTAAAGGTTCACTACCTCGTTAGAGCTAGCAACTACTCACCAACTGGTCAGGTAATATACACTTTTCCCTAGTGGCTGGTGGTTCCCAGTCGGTCCCTGGCCTAATATCTCTCCATTAATATGTTTAATAACTTACCTCTATGATAAGTCGAGGTTCTGATGTGACTCTGATGCTCATTGTTCCTTCTCGTCTGTAGTATAAGACACAGTAAACGACACTCCCACCATAGGCCGAAAGCTGCAGAATGACAGAGGCAGACAAAAAGGTTAGCAGGTCAAAGTTTCTAAGAGGAATAACACCCTCTGACTTTTACTCAAACACTGGCCACTTGACAATTCACAGAACTGACATAAGTCAACTTCAACTGCATATTGCATATGTAACAGAAATGTTAGCTTTAGGTTATGAGATTGTCAGCCTTCTACTGATGCACAGAGATGCTGTTTCTCATACTTCATAAGCTCATCAGATTTAGCTGATTGCTAGATCGATTTAAAGGTCCATGTTTTTGTTTTATTTGACACTAAGAGAGCGCACAAATTAAAAAGTAAAATGTGACCAAAAACCACAGCAAACTGAAGAGAAAAAGTGACAGAGAAAAATGAAGATTTCAAGGCAGTTTAACTTTAATGTTGACAAATCTAATCATGCAGGAAGAAAAAAGGCAGCATGTGCAATCATAATGCATTATTTTAAACTAATCTTAGTCCCACAGAAAGAAGTTTAAAAAAGGTCTGGTCAAAGAGATTTTGAAAAGTTATAAATGAGCACAAGTCACTAATGGGAGTACTATATAGAAGCCCACAATGCCACAAAAAAAAAAATACTAGAACCTCTTCATCTAATAATAGCTATTTTTTCCTCTCCATAAAAAAAATCATTTGAAAATGCTGAAAATGTGAAGAAAGCAGGTACGTGCTACAATCGATTGTTGTCTTGAGTTGTTTTGGTGCAGTGTTTCTGTCGAGTCCACAGAATGAGCTTTAGCTGGAGAAGTGCTGCATCGGCATGATCCTGAAATTTATTATTCTGCTTCAACCTGAACAGTAATGGGTGGGAGAGCGAGATGATATAATGCCACCATAAAAACAGAGAGAGAGGGACATTGAGGATGAGGGGGAGAGAGACGAAGAAATAGAGCTGAAGACAGAAAGATAGAGCGAGTGAGCTAGTGAAGGAGGAAGAGTTAGGCTTAATGCCTCTATAAACCTCTCCCATTATACATCATTACACTCAGTTTTTAAACCACGAGGCGGAATCACCGTTTGCACAACTGACTGAAAATACACACACACACACACACACACACACACACCAGCAGGCCTGGAGGTGTACTTGGTGGATATTTTATTCTATAACACTTATCCTCTATCTACCTCCATTTGCCGATTTGGACTCCAGAGGACAGTAACATCACAGTTTAAACCCACACAGCCCACACACATCAGACACTTGTGCTGCCCGACCTCCTCCTCCATTAGTTAATCAGCCCTCTAGCGTGGCCACTACATTCACGCTTAGTTTCTCATGCAAAAAAAAAAAAACAAAAAAAAAAAAGGACTCAGAACTTTGTTCAACTGCAACAAAAAGGATTATACACCACGTATACCCTTAAAATATGCTCATTAGATCCTACAGGTGTAACATCTGTAACATGTTGTTAACATCACCCTATAGCTACCACAGCTAACTCAGCTGATAAAGCAGATCCTCTGACAGACTTCATACTATGACAGCGCCCAAAAGCGATCTCTCCCTTGTTGCTAAGAAAATCCCGTAAACCTGGAAATGACCCGCTGATTCCATATGTTATTCGCTTAATAATTAGCCCCGGTGACCCGCGACTCATTTTGCCACACCAGGTCACAATTTACTACCAATTTTAATATCACACTTTTAATCATGTTATTTGAACTGAAATATCTTGCTTGAACCTGCACCATGTTCTTGCTGAGTTCATTTTGGTCAGTGTGAGAAAGCACAACAAGATATAGATACAGAATCTGAATATTAGAATTTATTTGAAATTGTTTTCCTGGTAAAAAAAATAAAATAAAAAAAATAGGAAGAATACAATTCCAACCATTGAAATTTCTGGCAATTTAGCCCTTAAAGCCCCCACTATGTTCGACAAGTAGCCAGTAGGATTGTCCATTCATTTACTGATGTTTACTGACAGTTTAGAGGAGAGTTTTAACCCTCTGAGGTCTAAGACATCAGCAGTCACCCTGGGCAATGAGAACACGCAATTTTTGTTTTTATTAAATTGTTGTCCCAAGTTTTGGAAAGCAGTGAAAAAAGAAAATAATCATTCTAACTCACTTAGGGTTGAGGCTTTTCACGAGAAACAGCTGCCTGCTGCAGATGGAAATAGACTGATTAGCAGTGAGACTGCAGAATGTGGACCTTCACACAACATGCAGATGGACTAGGTTTTGAGTTTTATTTTAGTCTTGATTCCTGTTTTTCTTTAATTGATCTGCTTCCTCATGTTTTGCAATTTCTCCTGTTTCTATGTTTGTATGTGTTTGTGCCCCCCCTTTTTGTAACAGGATTTCTGAGCACTCTCTGTTAATTTACTTCCTCTGTTGGTTCTATTCATGCCCTTGTGATTATCTGTTTGACCCTGACCGTTCACCTGTTCCTTATTACCTTGCTCTCCTGTGTATTTTACTTTGTGTGTTTTTCTTGTATCATTTACCACACTGGATTTTTTTTGTGCTTAGCTTATTATATGTTAGATTTTTTTGCTGTGAGTGACCAGGATGGACAGTGTGCAGAGGAGGGATGGAGGATATATTGGACAATGGATGCTGAATATGGAGCTGCCAGTCAGGAGGAAAAGAGGACAACAACAGAGAAGGTGCATGGGTGTAGTGAGGGAGGACATGTAGAGGGGTTGGTGTGACCAAAGAGGATGCAAAAGATAGGGTGAGATGGAGGCAGATGATCCACTGTGTGATTCCCCTTTAAAGTTTATAGCTAAAAGTTTTAACAGGATAAATCTGGTCAAGATTTTATAGAATTATATAACCAAAAAAAAAAACAATCCTAAATTCCAAACACAAATCTTTTTCCTGCCTCTCTCATGACCCCTCACATTTGTCCTGTTACTACAATAAGTTGCCTTGTTCTCCAGGATGGGAAGTGCTGGTATAGAGCTAAATCCAGATAGATCTGTAAGTGCTTCTACTGTTCCACTTGTGCATAAAGCTACTGCATAAAAAGGGGGATTTGCATCCACTACGCTTTTTGTCTGTTTGTATTTGCTGTGTACACTAAGCATTCAGCAGGATATGACCTGAAAAGTAGAATAAAAGCTTTTTCACTCTGATTCTCTACCCACTTAGGACTCCTGTATTTTGCAATTTACTTCCTTTGAAATTATTGACATTTCTCAGAAAAACTCATTTCTCTGATGCCTTCCACTCAACCTGGGCAACAATCAAAGCTTTTGTCATGGCAACCTGATGACCCATCTCTACCCTGGGGGGTGGTTGGGGGTACAAAAAAACACAATACAGGAAGGAGAAAAGGCCAAGAGAACAGCACAGCAGGAGAGAGACACATGGGGAGGGAGAGGAGAATTACGTGTAGTGGAAATGAAGGAACAATAAACACTCAAACACACACAGCTGCAAAAGACATCAGTGAGATCCCCTGTGAGCTTGATAAGCCTGTTATTAACTCTATTAGTGGTCAGAATGAGAAGAACAAGACATAATCCCCACTGTTAAAACCCTAATCAAGAAGCTGACACAATCTTCATTAGCGTGAAACCCTTTTTTACAACCACGGCTACATGAGTATCACTTTCATACAGGCCATCCAGCTTATTTTAATACTATGTGAGGAAAGGGATAAAGCAAAATAACCTCATATCAAAGCAGGAGTAGTCCCTGTAAAAAAAAAAAAGAAAAAAAAAAGGCAAAATACTGAGCTAAACACGATGAAATGGGAAATACATCTGCAGTAGCTACAGGTGTGTTGCATATTGCAGTTCAAATGTCTAATGAGATAAAGGAGGGGAAAACTATTAACGTGCCAGTTTATCAGTTCAATTAAAAATAAAGTGGACGCAATGGAGAAAATGAGAAGAATAAAGTCTGACTCTGTGCCAAGGAGTGGGTTTGTTTGGCATGGAGAAGAGGTGTAAAAATGAGTCAGTATTAGGTTGGGTACTTTCGACATATGAGTCACTCTGGACCTCAGTCCTCCTCCAAGGTTCCCACCAGAGCCCTGACGTAATATGAGTATGTCTTTTCCATAATAATAAAAAGCCAAATCAGAGCATTGTGTAATTCAAGGGTTACTCCATTCTGGCTTTAGCATAATGCCGTTGTCCTAAATGGGTCACATTTGTGTTACAGGTTCACATATCCTTGGGAGCTTGAACATCCCTTTGCAGAAAAAGGTGAAGACATGTGTTGCAGGGTGTCCAATTCGAAGTGACACCTGTTTAATGACCCGTTTGTTTCCCCACACATCCGCATGAAATTAATCAAAACTTTGCTGATTTTGTCTGCTTATACACACTATACACACAAAAACTGAGCTCCAGAAATCCACGAGAGCCCTTGCTGTAGATGTACAGTGCTAAAATTGTGGGGAGCAATGGTAGAAAACCTTTGCTTTGAGTGTTCCCTGTAGTACAGAGGACTCAGATTAATGGCAAGACGAAGAGAGAGACCTCCCTGCAGGAATTTTCATAGAAGTGGTCGTGCTGCCGGACTGAGCAAGAGGTCCATGTGGGAGGTGACCCAGGACCCCAGCAGTCATGGTAACAGAGCTTCAGAGGTTAGAGGTACGTGGCAGCCCACTTGGTGTTTCTCAAACGGCATTTAAGACACCCTGAGAGCACAAGGAAAAAGATTCTCTGGGGTGCTTCTCAGCAGTAGGGACCAGGAAACTGGTCAGAACTAGAGGGAAGGATAAATGCATCCAAATACAGAAAGGCTCTCTTGAAGAATATCTCCTTAGGGGAGAAGCAACCCGAGGCTATAGGGTGACAGTTCACATCAAGTCTGCACAGAAGTGAATGGGTTCAGGACAAGTCTCTGACCGACCCACCCAAAGCCCAGGCTTAGTCTGTACTCACTGATTAGCTTTGTACTCACGCTCAAGCACATTTGTTCCCTCTTTGCACTTGCCTGTTGGTCTGCACTCACTCTGTGCTTAAACATCCGAGCGTCAATATGTTTAAGTTTGTGCCCTCTCACTCTCATGCTATTTCTTTCTTTGATGCACACAAGCTTTTCAAAAACACTCTTGCAGACCACAAAGTAGGTTAATGAATTTGCACTTTGCAGTTAAGCTGTCACCTGGACCCACATAATTTAGCATTTTGTGGTTCAGTCATACTGTCCTCCTCCATGCCTCAGAGATTTGCTAATTACTTAATACAGCAAGTTTTATGGTGAGGAGCTATTGTCAAGGAAGCATTGGAGTTCCATATTCGGGCCCAGATAGATACACTACTTGTGTACTGTGTCAAGGTCCAACTGAACTGCACTCAGGAGCATAGTGTGCCACAGCATGGTGCACAGTCACCCTGCTAGTCAAATGGACTGACTTTGAGGGTCAACTTGCTCAAGACGGCGGCAGCTCACGGAAATTCCCCCATCTAATCAGGGAGCTTAGAGGCATAGGTCAGGAAGCATGGGATTAACTGCCCAATTTTCAAAGCCTATAGAGACCAAGAAAAAACAGAAATTTGTCAACTAAAACATAAGAGCAATAATTTGCAGTGATTTGTTTCATATATGGCTCCTTATTTTCTCACATTGCAAATAAGCATACACACATCATTTTGATACTTAGTGTCTGAGATCAAAAAGTCCAGAGGACATTCTTGGCACTTTTAGAGGTAAGAAACAGCACCGTCGCCACTTTGTAGCAGAAAAGTACAGTAACTACAATTAAAGAAATTACTGTGTGTGGGTAATGACATGCAATTAGCATGTAACCTTCTTTTGTACGTACCACGTTCTAGCTTCTTCAGAGAAATGTACGCCTGCTTTCTGTCAATTTGTGGAATACAAAAGCAGACAGTGGCAACAGATGCTCCCTTCAGGAGATTGGGCAGGAAAAAAAAATAGAAAGGAGGAGGATGAGGAGGGGACAAAGGAAATCACCCTTCAGGAAATGAAAACCAGATTGTCAACAAAGGCTTTAGAAAACAAACTTCTCGAAAATGACAAACACATGCAGGCAGAGAGGGAAGAAGAAGGGAAGAAAAAGACAGACAGACAGACAGACAGACAGACAGGCTAAATCAAAAATCCACTCTGTCAGTATGAGGTGTTCTATGCAATGTCTGGTTTTGTCTGTGCCGACAGGATTTGTTTGTTTAGTTGTTCTACATCAGGTTTGTTAGTGGGGGAAATGGTGCGGTATACTTGAGGCATTTTGACTTTCTATTGGGTGCTACTGGCCAAGGACACTGTCTATGGCAGTGTGTTACCAGGTGATTATTGGATTGCTCTTTGGCAACCATTCTGTGCGATTGCCTGCTATTAGAAGAGATAGCCTTCGAGTCCCATTCTTCTAGTAATCATCATTTTTACAAAGTAAAGACAATTTTAGAAGGTGTTTGTGCTCTGTAGTGTGGAAGCACACTTGTGACAGACCGTGCTCACCCTGAAGCTTCACTTTTTCTTGTTTTTGGGTGCGTTGGGCGGAATGAAGACTTATGGTTTCCCAGAACTGTGAGAATGTTTTGGCAGCTGTGCATGCTGTAAAGGTCCAGGTACTGGCCTGAAGGTCCTCTTGTGTTTTTTGCAGTGTTCTTGGTTGGGGTCAGTCTGTTGCACCCTGACTCAGTGATGGCAGACAGGCTTGTTATCTAGTTCTTTGAGGTTATCTACAATGGATTTGGCCTCCAATTCAGTTTGGGGTGACAGGTAGTAACCTAATATGGTCTTTTCACTTGTCTACCTAAAGTTGATGGGGGTGACAACAGGTTAAATCCCTAGACATCCAGCACATTGTGTATGGCTACAGGCAACGAGCTCTATATAGTAGATGGATATAGCCTCCAGTTGTGTGAGGACAACTTCATAGTGCCACAAACCTGTATTCTTTCTGATGGCCAGCAGAAGGCATTTCCTCTGGATGCAAAAAAGTATAACTATTGTGTGTGTGTGTGTGTGTGTGTGTGTGTGTGTGTGTGTGTGTGTGTGTGTGTGTGTGTGTGTGTGTGCGTGCGTGTGTGTGTGTGTGTGCCTGTGTGTTTGTGTGTTTATTTCTCATCACTGTGCCTTCAAACATCAAACCAATCTGAGACTAAACAAAGGAACAATAACACACAAAAGCCAGTGGTATTGGTGTATCCATCACCGGGGCTTACTGCATACAAAAAGAAGAAATAGGCAAAACCATAAAATTGTTGCATCATTTATAGCACTGTACTCAGGGGTTACAGTGCAGATGTCTGAAAGTTGTGGTCACGGTGCTTCGGCATCTAGCTAGCGCTACAGAAGAGGAGCGAGCATCTAAAGGGAGTAACGTGTCGTGGCAAGTAATGTCAAATTCAACGTTTCTATCAGCTCAACAAATATCAGCAAACGCATAAACTGTGTGCAGTTTGTCACACAGCATGTCTGCTAGCTAAAGGTCCAGCTGCTGTATTTCCCAGAATGAGAGAAAACTTTACTCAGAGATGGAGACCGATGTAAGAAGGAGGAGAGGAGGAAGAGAGGTTAGATTTAAAGGTGAGGTCTGCTCAGTGACATCTGATAAACTGGAAATTTAAAGCTTACATGTGATGTCCTCATTTTTAAATTAGATATTAGATCTGTATTTGATGTGAAGTTATGTTATTTCACATTGTAAAACATCCTGGAAAACAAACTGAGGTATACTAACTCTAAGTTATTCAAAGGTTGCATGGAAATACTGCAGTTTAGTGCAGGATAACCAGGTTAGTTTGCTGTACCATGGTGAATTTACAGTAAAGCTCTGTGTTGAACTGATGCACAGCGGCTAAACCCCTATGGATAGTTTAGAATCACCAATTAACCTAACCTCAGTAAATAGTATTATTTTATTATTATATATTCATTATTATATCAATATAGCACAAGGTTCAGTTAGCTTTGCACAAAAATAAAAATAAATGTCTTCTAAAGAGCTACATTTATTTTCTGACTTTGAGCAGATTTCAGAGCCTTTATATTTTCACTTTTACTTGAGTAAATAAGTTGATTTAGTACTTCAGCTTTTACTGGAGTATTTTTTAACACAAGTACATGTACTTCTACTTTGGTAAAGAATGTCTGTACTTTTGCCAACTCTGGTAATCACTGAGCATTACAATTGGGGTTGCACTGATCTACAGCTCAAATGATTTGGAAATACATAAATATATAGTTTGATTATAAATACAGTCAAACTTCCTGAATTTGGGTCACTGAAAGCTACTTGATGATGCTTAAAATCTTTTTGGTTAGCTCTAGTTTTCACAATGTGTTACTAAGTCAGTTGTTAGACCAAAATTTCTTTATTTAAACCAGAAATTATTAAAATACATTATGACCCCTGAATTTAGTCAAATATGGCCCGGATGGGGGCAGGTGCTAACTTTGTTGGCCACTCTTCCTGAACTCTTTTTCCAATATTGATGAAAGTGAGCATGCATAAATTTGTGTATAAAGTATGAAATTCAACTGTCATATTTGTATTTGACTTTTTGACCTCTGAGCTTGGATTTGACCTTCCCAGTAGCAGAAAATCTATAATGCTGCAAAGTAAATGTCGATCTTTTTAAGACATATTAAAATGTCCCATAAGTAAGTAACAGCTTTAATTTTTTTTTCACAATATGCTGTTGAGAGTCAAACAGAACTTGCACCAGCTTGTAACCTATGCACTTCTTTCTCTGTACCATACACTGTTAAATAATTAATAAGTTTGGCTGTGGAGACATCCACTGGCAGACATGTAGACAAGTCAACTCCAGTATTTTGCTGTGTATCAGACTTGGATGTTTTACTTTCTAGAAGAGAACAGTTCTGGATTTAACATTTGAAAGACCCATGGATTTAATATAGATTTTGACTTGAAGTTCTTTTTCCTGCAAGTAAGTCTACCGATATTTTCACTTATGTTGTTTATGATAACTTAGCTTTTTTTTTGTACATAAGCCAGAAATCTAATCAAAAGTTATATATTTTTTATTATTTTAGAAGATGGACCAAAAAGTGTGTGTACAATGTATACCTTTTTAGGGGTTATAAGACATGGTAGGTCACTCTTGTGTCATGTTTAAAGTTTTTGACTTCCATAAGGCTTCTTAAATATGCCTTTTCTCATTCTGATGGAAGAACATGATTATTAATTTGCTATCAGATGTGTTACTATGGTGTATATGAGATATGACATATCACTGCCTGTGCTCTGCTATGATTGTTGAGCTTGAAGAAACTCTCAAGGCCTGAAACATCATCTGTATTTAAAAAAAAAACATGAACTCACATGCAGACCAACTGCGCAAACAAGCAATGAAACCAATGTGGAGTTAAATGGCCACGAAAGAATTAATCCTCATAGACCTTCATGCTAAAATGTTCTGTTTTACAGCAGAAATTAACATGTTTACATAAAAATGGTTTGTTCTTAGTGGCATAGCTGGTGGTGCCCAGATGATGCTGGCCTGAGTATTTTAGAAACTGCTGACCAACTGGAATTTTCCAACACAACCATCTCTAGGCTCTACAGAGAATGCCATGAAAAAGAGAAAATATCCAGTGAGCAACAGGTCTCTGGGCAAAAATGCGTTAGTGATGCCAGAGATCATAAGAGAAGGGCCAGACTGCATCAAGCGAAAGGCAACAGTAACTGAAAAGTAACCACTCATTACAACCAAGGTATGCAAGGTAAGCATCTCTGAAAGCACAGCACATCGACCTTTGAAGCAGATGGGCTACAGCAGGAGAAAAGCATCTAGAAGACCACACCTGGTGCCACTCCTGTCAGCTAAGAATAGGAAACAGAAGCTACAATTAGAAGACTGGAAATTTTTTTCCTGGCCTGATGAATCTAAATTTCTGCTGTGAAATTTGGATGGGAAGTTCAGAATTTTGTGTGAACAACATGAAATTTATGAATCCATTCTGCCTTGTAGCAGTGGTTCAGGCCAGTGGTGGTGCTATTTTCTTGGCACGCTGGTTCCCTTAACACCACCTCGTTTAAACACCAGAGCGTACCAGAGAATTGTTGCTGACCATGTCAATCCCTTTATAACTACAGTGTACCTATCTTCTGATGGTTGCTTCCAGTAGGATAACGTGCCATGTAACAAAACTCAAATCATCTCAAATTGGTTCAGTATGCTGAACTCATGGCTATCATGTTATCATACTATCATGTTAATATGGACCAAAATCTCTGAGGAGTGTTTCCAGCACCTTGTTCAATCTATTGCATGAAGAATTAAGGCAGTTCTGAAGCTAAGACGGGTCCCAACACAGTACAAGCAACATGTGCCTAATGAAGTGAACAATGCGTATATATACAGTCTATGTCTGCAACACTTCTTTCTTGCTTTCAAACTTGAACAAATAAAGAAGAGAAAGATGATATCCTACATTCAGTATTTACTACATATTGACCTTTGAGGCTCATTATAGCTATTGTATTATCTACACTGCCTTTAACAGGTTGAATTTTCCAGGAAATTAGATTGTTTCATAATGCAAAAAAGGCACACAATTGGATTGCTCTACACTTTACTATTAATTAAAGTATTGCATCCAGTTTTGTCCAGTTGATTTGTGACATCACACATTTACCTGCATTTATCCCTCTGTAATATTTCCTGAGAAAGCAAAAGAGGGGAGGGGCATGAGCAGTGGAGATATGGGCCAAAGCAGCACCTTATTAACAAACGGCAGCAATGTACAGAGAAATGATTATCTTAATTTCAAGACTTGTTGCAAACTGAATAAAGGCACATATTGATATACTGTATGCTTTGTTTGGCTTTCAGAAATGAAATTTTAGGTTGTTGTGCTGATAACCAGGTGTAATTATTTCTCTCTTTTCTTGGACCATGGGATTGCTGGAACAAATCTACTGTGACGTAAAGCGCCTTTTTCGGCCATATAAGTGAGAAAAAGAAAGGGGCGGGAGAAAAAGAAAGAGAGGAAAAGGGAGGAGAAATCCATTTCATGAAATCAAGACCAGATTAGTAGTGACATTATATACAAACCCTACACACATTTGTCACTCTCATAAGTCCCAGCGCAGCAGCTTGGAAAAGGTGGATGTTTTTCTTACTGAGAAAAAATAATATTTTCCACAAAGACAGACTTCATTCGTTACAGCTGTGACGTGTCAACTTCTATAACTAAGGTAAAACAGGAACATTTTTCGAAACAATCTGCATACTCCGCTCCTCCCTCAGGTTTGTTGACGGTTTTCCTCTGAAAGGATTATCAACTTGTCATCTTTGCATTGCCAAGTACACAAGGAAGACAAGAAAGGTGAGACATGGTTACAGCGAGTTGCAAAAGAGAGAGGCACAGTAAGAAAGGAGAAACACAATTGTTTTTATTAGTTTCAACAAAGGATGTCTGTCCACACGTCAAGTAAATCAACTCTACTCTTTGTTCTCTGTTTGTCCATCTTCATCATGTTGTTTTTTTTTCTCCACATGATGAGCATCTGAATCTGTTAGTAAATCTGTACTACTATTATCATAATGTATTTGGTTTCTGATTAAAAAGCTGGAGACCTGCACTTTTGTGAAAAAGGAGTACTTTCTAAAACAAAATTACATTTTAAGACGACAAATACTTATAGCGCTCAGAAAAATTGAAATTTGAGACATTAAGAAAGTGCACCTGCTCGAATTAACTGCAGGCTTGTGAAGGGCAAATAAATTAATCCAACTACATGTCACCAAAACAACTAAAAACAACTTTAAACTTGTAGATGTAGAACTCTTCCTTAAATTGAGGTTACGCGCCAATGTCACAACATCACAAAGTTTTACTTTGATCCTTACTCTGAGCCTCACTCATTTGCCCTCTGCTGGCAAATAAAGCAGAAATATTAGACAGCTATTCTTTTAACTGAGCACTTTTAAATAACAGTAATGGCTATTCCTGTGAATGAGCAGTCGCTGGACCTACACAGAAAATAAACTACCCAATGAGCATCAGCGGGACATGCTTCTGGACCAATGAGCATCCACAAAGCAGACTATCGGGCCAATGAGCATTCATGGCATTAATGATACAGGAGGTCATGCAAGAGACGGAGCGCATTATCATACACATTTATGCTCTTATATATCTGCTGCTAGCTTGTTATTATAAACACGGCCTGTCACTTCCAATGATACATGCTAACATGACAGATCACAGTGTGTGCGTGTGTGTTTGTGAACACGTCACATAGTCAAGTCACATAGTCAAGTCACATAGCATCTATCTCTGTAACACAATCAGAGGTTGAAGCAAAGAATCGCTTTTTCATACAGTACTTGCGTACTGCTTCTAGTGATCACACACACATGCATGCACACACATACACACAGTGGTAATTTGTTTGTTTCCCATGTTTGGAGGCATTCGGTTCTGCTCTGCTGTCCCTAATGCCTCCAAAACACATCATTATCTGACTTATATAGACCTGGGAGTCTGTCTGAGTGTTAATGTGTGCGAGTGTGTTTGGTGTATGCATGTGTGTGCGATGAGGAAAAAAAAAAACATTGATTATCGAGTTCAACAGGCGAAACACTGTTTACCCCAAGAGACACAAAGCAAGCGAAAGAGATAGAAAGAGAGAGAGAGAGAGAAGTGAAAGAGAAAAGAGCTTGGGGGAAGTAGAAGAAGATGATTTAGGAACAGGGAGGTGAAAAATGCAAGTCCTGGAGAGACGGAGAGAGAGTTAGAGGAGCAGACCAATAAAAAGAAGCAGGAATGGAGGGATGGTTAGAGGGAGGGATAGAGGTTCAGACAAAGAAGTGAGATGACAAGCCAGGCCTGCAGGGTGCAAAGTAATGAAATTCAGTGGTATATTCCTCTAAGCCATGACACACAGACAAACATCACAGTCAGTCTGTTGTTGTAGTAGAGCAACAACTCGACTTCTGAAACATGGACTGCAGCTATTTGCCAGCTGGAGTGATAAAGTCTAATCGTGGACACAGAGAAGCCACGGCACAATTTCAAACAGTGGGCATTAGCAGAAGCTGATCCAGAGAAGCAGGGCTAGGAGGGAGGTGAACAACCCAGCGGGACACATTCTCACCAGACCTCCACCCAGGGGATATATTTTTAGATCGCAAACTGGATCTGTTTATATAGCTGAAGTGAAGCCTATCCTAATAACGCATCATATTAGAGCTTATCAGTGCTATCGCTACACTGTAATATAGTTAGAAATGCCCATGTTGTGAAGCAAATAGTCAGCTGAAGTAACCCGAAACATTAGATTATAGTTTGTTTTTTTGTTGCTTAAGTGTAATCAGATTAAAACAATTCAGAACAAAGCACAACTGAGCTACTACCATGACCTTGAGAGCCTTCAGAATGATTCAAAAAATAGCTATGCGTCTATTTTAATTTATGGTGGTAATGTAGTTGTACCAAGTAAAATAGATAAGAAAAAAAAGATCAATGTTGTATATCTTGTATATACACTGATATAATAGAGCTCATTTAAACTGTGCATAAGGAGTGTGTGCTTGCAGCTGACCTTGTTTCCTAGGTATAGTCCAGGTGCATTCCAATAGTATGCAGAGCCAAGATCATTCTCAACATCTGAGTGTCGGACACTGAGATATGGAGGCGTCTCTCTGTGAACAGACCACACCCTCCGTCCTGTGTTGCCGACCAGGTGCCAGCCTGTCAGAGTGGTCTCCTATAAACACAACATCCACAAAGACAGAAGGAGAAAAAAAGTTATTTTACTTTGAGTTCCATCTATTGCAAAAACAACTTCTTTTTTTATTAAAACTCTGATCATGCAGGCATGCCCAAAGCACAGTCCCCTCATGCCACATTTCAAAGTACGCAAAGAATATTTCTAATATTTCTGTTAAAAAAAAACTCAGTACCCAAATTGTGAGGCACGAGCTCTGCGAAGAGATAAGTTTTTTGGGGGGGTTTCTGTTTTCAGCAGGTTTGCTGTTGCTCACTTAAACCGTGTGAGTTATGTAGAGATGTAAAATGTTTATACACTGTCATCAAGAATTTATATGAATGTGTGACGGGATTTCAGGTGGATTTTTTTGAGTTTATTCACAGAGTCTGAAACAGAAAAGCAACATTTTATTTCTGTCTACCCACTGGAGCTGTTTATTGTCAGCACATCAGTAACATCTGACAGCAAACATATTAAAGCGAATCTCCAGCCATGTTCAGCGTAGACAAGTTTTACTTATAATGCCCAGCTGGTGGCTCTGATTTGCTACTCCAACACAACTGTCAACACACTGACTCTTCTAATAGATTTGTCCATCCACCACCTGAGTTCCTTCTGTTCTATTACCAAACTTGCTATGTATTTTTGTGCCCTTGGTGAGCCCAGCTACTCTATTGCCAAATGTGTTTTTTTTTTTTTTTTTTTTAAGGAAACTTTTACTGACTTTACTACGTAAAACACCCTCCTTCTTCTTCCTCTTTCGGCTGCTCCTGTTAGTGGTCCCACACCATATGCCTCCATCTCATTCTATCCCTAGCATCATCTTCTGTCACACCAGCCCCTCTGTACAGTATGTCCTCCTTCACTACATCCATGAATCTTCTCTGTGGTCTTCCTCTTTTCCTCCTGCCTGCCAGCTCCATATTTGACATCCTTTGTCCAATATATCCATCATCCCTCCTCTGTAAATGTCCGAACCATCTCAGGCTTGCCTCTCTAACTTTGTCTCCAAACTGATGTACTCATTACTAATCTGGTCACTCCCAATGAAAATCTTAGCATCTTAAACGCTGCCTCCTTCAGCTCCTTCTTTTTTTGTTAGTCTCCAAATCATACATCATACCAGGTCTCACTACCATCTTCTAAACCTACCCTTTTATTCTTGCTGCTTCCCTTCTGACACAAATCAGCCCTGGCACTCGTCTCCACCCACTCCACCTTGCCTGCACTCTTTTCTTCACCTCTCTCGTGTACTGTCCATTGCTTTGGACGGTTGACCCAAGTATTTCAACTCTTCAATCTTCACTGCATCTAGTCCTTCACCACTGCACCTGCCTCCCGCTCATTCACACACAGGCATTCTGTCTTGCTTGTATTGACCTTCATTCCTCTTCTCTTCAGTGTGTACCTCTACTTCTCCAAGGTCTCTTCCACCTGCTCTCCGCTCTCACTACAGATCACAATGTCGTCTGCGAACATCATAGTCCATGGTGACTCCTGCCCGACCTCATCTATCAACCTGCCCATGCCCCTGCGTCCAAAACCCTAAAACTCTTTATCAATAATCTTCCTTCTAGAAAAGTAAGGCTAGTTTATACTTATACAGAACAGAAGGAACTTTAATAATTTGGATTATAACAGGTAATTCAAAACTAAAAGCAATGAACTGGTGTTTTCTGCAAAACTCGAGATAAAGTCACCTAACTACTTCAGTTTAAACTAAAATAGTATAGAAAATCTTTATAATGTCATTATTTATCTAATTAATTGTTTATTTAATTAGTTGGTTGAGACTGTTTCAAATGGTAAATGGACTTGATTCTTATATGGTGCTTTTCTACATGAGCACAAGTGCTGTATACAGCATGTCCCATGCACCCATTCATACACCCATTCATACAAGCACTTTCTACATCTAAGTGCTTTCTATCTAACATTCACACCCACAATGGCACTCCAATGGATGCATCAGGAGCAACTTGGGTTTCAGTATCTTGCCCAAGGACACTTTGGCATGCAGACTGGAGTACCCAGGGACCGAACCACCAACCTTCCGACCGGTAGATGATCTGCTCTACCTCTTAAGCCACATCCACTCCCAACTTTTACATTTAAAGAAAATGTAAAAGTTAAGCTATTGTTAGCAGTTTTGTAAATCCATCACACGTCACCTGGAAGTCTTACAAATGACACTTTGAAAGAGATTTTTTTTTCTTAACTCCTGAAGGATTTTGTTTGTGTTCGTGTGTGTGCACATGTGCGCGCGTGTGTATCAGAGATTGCCAGACACACATCTGTCATTGCAATTAACCTAACCTTGGCTTCCCCTTTTGAAAACACACACACACACACACACACACACACACACACACACTCACTATCGGTGTCTAAATCAGAGCTGTCATCCTGTCAGTGTCTCCTCTCTCCTCCTCTCCCACCCCGCCTGTCAGTCAAAAACTGTTTTCCTCTTGGTTCACCTCTCTCCTCCCTCTTGCCTCTTGTCTCTCCCTTCTCCTTTCTAGTCTTGTACGATCCCTTTTCCTCTTCTTAAGTCTTTCCTCCACATTTTTCCTCTTGTCCATGTCTCTCACCTCTCTGTTCCGACCTGACTGTGTATATGGTTTTGTTTTTCCACTTAACATCCTACTGATTCATTTCCAGATGCTTTTAAAGTTTGTCAGATTCAAATTGATTTATACCTTGTGTCAGATGTGTTCTTTCCATGAAAGATATTTATTAAACCAGTGCAGCTGTGTGGAAGAGTGGTTTTCCTATTTTTGAAAAATTTGTTTTTGGCAATAAGTAAAGTGGCTATTTTCCCTTTTTTACTAAGGAAATCCTGTATTCAAAAACCTCATAAAAGCTACTTTCAGCTATTCCCTTACTCACAAGGGGTCACCACAGCGGGCAGCTCTGCGTATTTGATTTGGCAAATTTTTATACTGGATATACTGCCTTGATGCAACCCCCAAGGGATTTGTGTCTCCTCCCGGGATATTTCTCTTGTCACGCAAATGTGTAAACCACTACATTATGGAGCCACTCTGTATTCTCCATTTAAGACACAAGCTCTCCTGAATATCACTTTAAAACATACCAAAGGCCTGGTCACACCAGAAAGGGCAGCTCGTCCACACTTGATGATATAAGAGGGTAAACTGTGGTTGGCAAACTAACTGCTAACAGGGTGCAACTCAATCAGAAAACCTCAGTGTCAGTACACAAGTGCGTTAAAACTAAAACCGAACTAAAAGTAGTTGTGAAAGAATGTTTTAGTTAACTAAAATAAAAACTAAACTTTTGAAAAAATAAAATTAACTGAAATTATTTTGTGAACTTGTAGAAGTAACTGAACTAAAAAAATATACAGAGAAAATCCTCAGTTTTAGTATTTGTAAGTTTGGTAAAAATCTGTTGAAAATAATATATGAATATAAGTTCAATAAGGAAGATCTGACATCACTCATCTGCCTACTTTCCCAGGTGTTTGGCTGCTTCTCTATTTTAAATCACTTCCGTTTTCCCATGCTGCCAAACTCAGTGCTGACTTCATCACTTCTAGTCCAATCATCTTTCTGACCGCTTTCTTTGAGCCAATCAACCTCAGCTCAGCCGTCTCTAATTATCACTGCTCATCTGTCATTCTCCCTTTCAGACTTGCTCATGCAATGCACCTCCTCCCATTTACACCACCCAAGGGCTCCATCCAAGCCTCCACCTTGGACTCCACCACCACCACCGGGGGGTCCTGCCCTAATTCCTATCTCTACTGGGATTTCCTTCTAGCTAATTGTATTTCATATCAATAAATCATGTTCAATTTCTAATAATGATATCTCCTTATTGAACTACCTCTGGTCTCTGAAACTTATTGTCCATGTAGTATTTCCCCGGTGTCTAAAAATCAGATTCTTGCATCTTTTGCAGAGCAGTTTGTTCTCCAGCAAAGCAGGCTGATATACAAAAGGGGATAGTACAGCCTAACGTCAATAAAACCCCACAGGCTGTCTGGTATTCTATTTCACCAAACATCAAAACAGTCAAGGCAAAATTCTAAACGTCAAAAGTCACCAAAGTTGGACTAGATGCAAAAGACTAACATAGACTTCACCCCAGAAGCAGATCTGCTAATTGCAAATTTACTCCACTCTGACACTTCTTATTTTTGAATGCTGTCATGACAGAAGAAGGGAAAGAACACTATAAAATTTTGCAGATGAACTTGTGTCACATACTTGACCCTCAGTTTGTGTTCATTCCACCGTGGTGCACAGGTAATGATACAATTTAAATTTACAGCAGTAAATGAAATTTGAATAAAGGGAGGAAAAAGTAGTTTTTCAGCTCTAAACCACCCTCGCAGAAAAGACCTTAAAAAGAAGTGACGTTTACATCATCCCCCATCACCTGAGAATACTGAGTTCCTACATTGTGATAGGTCCAAGTGGAGGCAGAGCACTGACTGGAAACACCCATGCAGGAGCACTTTTCGCAGCCACGTCGGTTATCCCCTTGAAGATTGTAGAACCCAAGCTTACAGCGTTCACAATTCTCTCCTTCCACATTTTCCTGCATGTAAAAGACAAAGAGACAGAGTTTCTAGGCTGCCCTCAAGTTGATGTTATTAGCACAAGGCATGTTACTGCAGTGTTAATGTGGTGAAAATAATGATGACAGGGCTAGAAAGGTTAGCACTTGTCATATTTCTGTGCATACAAATGGAAATGTGTGTGTTTGTGCGTACCTTGCACACGCAGGGTGTTATACATGGGTCAGCGTTGATGCTTCCTTCCACGCTGCAGTTACAGCGCTCACAGGATGGGTAGCCCATATAACCAATGGCACACCTACAGTTTTGTAGCAATAACAAACATTAAGTCGAAACCATAACCAAAAGTTCATCGGATCAACTCGTCCAACAACCGCTGTGTTTATCCTGATCAAACCGTTTCTGAGTAGCACACTGATACCCTACTCTGGGACAAACCACTAACTGTGGTAATGTGCATGCATGCTTCAGAAATACAAAAGCAAACAACTTCTACTAATTAACAGAGAAAGTGAGCTAAAGCAAGTCTATTAAATAGCATTTAGAAAGTGATTTTAAAGACAACACTTAAGTTGCTGGCCTGTTCAGAGAGCTATTTTGAAGACGAGGCTTTTAGATTAGATTAGACTGGAATACTGGGTTACTAGTGGGATCAAAGATAATACAAAAACAGCAGTTACATCAGTAAACATAATGACTCACAAAATAACTAATCAAGTGAGTAACACGAAGCACCTTGCTGACAGATTTACAGGTTGTGATTATAGCAGGAATTTTGTAATGACAAGAGTTTTCATGATGACTTCAGGCTGCAGTTGGCTCCAGTAATGTATGTGAAACGTGTTATTAAAAAGTAAAAGGAAGTAACATTGTAGCTGCAGTTAGGACCCCCACCCACCCACCCAAAAAAAAAAAAAAAAGCCACTCAAAGAAACAAATAAAACAGTATGTCTTGCATTTGCACCACTGACATGTATGAGGTAACTTCTGTACAACCCAAGTGTGATAATCAATATCATCAAAGATCTTAATGGAAACATGGTGGCAATTTCTAAATACTAATTGGAACAGACAACAGCTGAAAGGTTCTGCTCACCTGTCACTATGTGTCTATATCTTCCTGTATCTGTGTGCATGCGTGTGTATGTGTGTCTCTCACCTGTCACATCGCAGACCCCCAAAACCCTCCTTACACCAGCACGACCCTGCTGGCTGGCCTGTCAGTCAAACACACACAGAAATACACAGACACATAAAAAAAAAAAGTATAAGTGTAACAGAAAGTGTATCTCTTTGAAGTAGCTGCACCTAAAATAGCTCTCCTTTCTACATATAAAAACAGCAAAAACACAGAGGACAGAAGAGTAAAATTATCTCTAATATAAATAGTTCTGTTCTGTCAAAGACATTTTCAAGTAACAGAAGCTTCTGTGCATGCTGCTGAACTCAACTAACCCCGATCCCATAGGAAATCAATGTGGACCGAATTGATGAAATCTTAGAGTTACTGAAGTACCACTTTAAAATGAATTAAAATGTAGAATGTGTGCAGGCTCTAAAAGTCTGTATGCACGTCCACAGAGGGGCTGAAATTATTCGTGTTTCGGGGCTTAAATGATACTCGGAAGGAACAAGGCGGAAAGTCATGAGAACAGACAGAAGGAACAAAATAAACTGTGTGCATACTGGGCACAGCTTGGCTTGAATCTGCGACGCATGATTGGCTGATGGAGCCGTGTGGGTCGCATGAGCAGGGGATACAGGGGCTCTCCTCCTCAGCACTCACCTGCACAGGTGGAGAAAGCAGACGCGTTTAAAACAGCAGCAATCTAGGTAACGTAAGGATGCATGCATAAGCAGGTTACATACGTCAGCAGGTCTGTAGAATCCAGACACACAGGTCTGGCAGTTGACGCCAGCTGTGTTGTCACGGCAGCCTACGCATACTCCACCACCTCTGTATTGACCGTGAACATCCAGGCTGAGTGACAGATCTGCTACTGTCTGATTAAAGTAGCATTCTTCTGCCTTACCATGGCAGTTACACTCTGAAAACACACACAGAAAAAGTTGGTGAGCTGTAGTACTGCAGTTGATAGGCTTTGTTGAGTCCTCCCTCCCCTATCAAAATTCTATATACAGTAGCATTATATGCAGCCGGGAAGGGGGGAGGTTGGGGCACTTTCTCTAATCCTTTTACTTCATCTGCTCAGAAGTTGAGAAAAAAAACAACCTATCCTGCTTTTTAGACAGTGCCGTAAGGTTCACACACTGACTGTGAGCTGTGTGTTATCTCTAGGGCTCCAGAGAATTATCTCCAGAGGAAAAAAAAATAGCCTTTCTATTCACTCATGCCCTTTCCATTTTCAGTTTAGTTTGCTGTATTTACTAAAGTGGTATAAAATTCATGAGCTAGATAAAACCATTGTCCTTTTGGAATTTTGAGAAGAGACTTGGATTTAAAGTTCGTAGAAGTCTCCTACTCTAACAACTATAACTCCAGACCACAATGATCTTCTTGTATTTAGATCCTCATTTTAGAGCTGAGTTCAACTGTTTCTTGATTCGGCCAAGAGCATGTTTTGGGGAGTGGATGCTCCCCGATTTAGCAAGTGATGTGCAATATTAATCATTTGTTTGCCCACGTCTCTGGGAATGATAAACAAACAGAGCAGAACAAAACACATGTATCACATGTCGAAACACTAGACAGTGTTTTATATGGTCTATGACATGATTGAGAAAGATTTTTGTTCCCCAGAAAGTTATGATTGCATCAGTCATATAAGTTCGCATGGCTGGACCTTCCACCCACTGTTAATCCACAGGTATAGTGTTCACAGCTCTGTTTAGGGGATTAAGAGCAGGAGATATCTTGTCCCTTTGGTCACTGCTGACCTGTAAAGCTGTGTGATGCTACTGGGCATCACTCTGTGGTGTACTAGGCTGCCTTCCGGAAAGCAAAGTTCTCTCTGAAATGCCTCATCTCAGACAAAAGTTTTTCCATCACTACCATTACAACACCTTGTTCAGTACTGGGGTTAAATCTGTCATGCTTGGTTCTTTTACTATTGTGCTAGCCAGGACCCTTTGTCACTTTACTTATGTCAATGTCAAGGCAACATTAGCAGTTACCGGGCCACTAAGACTACAGAGATTTCAGAGGGTGTAGCCTGTGTGGAGTAAAATGAAGATTACATGTTGTAACCTTAGTTTTATGATGACAGATGGAAGCTTCTAACCTCATCCCCTCACTGCTACATAGCTGATGAAGGTTAATGGATGCCAGGGTGATTTCTGATGGCTTTATACAGTCTTATATCAAAGACTGATTCTGACCGGCTGGCCAGAATGTAAATGTCAGGGCAGTGGTTCACAGTTTAATTGTGTGGAGACTATTGACCTCAGTCAGTGATTCCCAAGTACCCTAGAGGTAGCCTACTTTTTTGCAGTAGGCAAAATGTATGTGGAGAGATTAGCTCAACTAATCAGGAAAAAAACACAATTTAATGAAGTGACCAAAATGGGTTTGAACAGAAAAGTAATATTAATATTTTAAATAGATATGTATTCATATTTAAAAGAAAAATGTAATGTTAAAAATAAAGGGTAAAATAGATATTTTATAATATAATAAATAGATAGGGGCATCATGGTAGGATGGCGGTTAGCACTGTTGCCTCACAGCAATTAGGTCCTGGTTCAAATCCACCATCTGGGGCCTTTCTGTGTGGAGTTTGCATATCCTCCCCATGTCTGTGTGGGTTCTCTCTGGGTACTCCAGCTTCCTCCCATGGTCCAAAGACACTTAGTGGGGTTAGGTTAACTGGTCATTCTAAATTGGCCACAGGTGTTAAGTGTAAGTGAATGGTTGTCTGTTTCTCTGTGTTAGCCCTGTGACAGACTGGCAATCTGTCCAGGATGTACCCCCGCCTCTCGCCCGGTGGTAACTGGCATAGGCTCCAGCTCCCTTGCAACCCTGAATTGGATAAGCAGAAGAAAATGTATGGATGGAAAATAGATAGATAAAACTAGAAAGTTTAAATTGTTAGCCAATACGCACAAATAAATGAAACTGTTATTAGCAAATCCTACTACCAAGCATAATGGATAAATGGTTGAAACAGTTTGCCAAATGTGTGGGTAAACAGTTTTTAGCTAAAAGTATTAATATAGAAATTGCAAACTAAACCTAATGGGTAAGCAGCTAAAATCTTGCACAAGAAATTTTCTTTTCCATCCATTTTCTTCCACCTATCCTTTTCAGGGTCATGAGCCTATCCCATCTGTCAAACAGTTTGCAATGTTGTGCCTTTTCTGGCTTACTCTTTTGAGTCAATTCTTTCAGTTTCTACAGACTTGGACTTTCTCCTGCTTTCTTGCATTAGTGGCAGAAGCTTCTCTCTTTGGAAGATCATCACTGCCTTCTTTGCTTAATCTGAAAGTAAATGTGTTTGGAATGGGGGTGGGGTAGTGTGCAGAATGTATGCAGATTGCACAAGCTTGTTGGTTCAGAATGATTTTAAAATGCAAGCATGGTGGAAAGAACACATGTTAGTAAATGAGGGCCATTGTTTGAAGGGACATGTGCTACATTACAATAAACACAACTACCCATAGTGCCATAAGAACTCTCAAAGAGGTTGTCCAACTTGAAAATCTGAGAAGTCACTGTTCATTTCTCTTAAGCAGGAAATGTGTTGTGGATGAACTGCTGTAAGCTTCTGGGCAGCTGTGTGTAATTTAATAACAAAATGTGTTCTGTGTTTGTCTTACTCTCGCAGACATGTCGAGTGAGGAAGGTTCCTGCCATCCAAGGCTGCTGATGGTAACCTGGGCAACAGCGATCACAGCTCTCCCCACAAGTGTTGTGTTCACATTCACAGCTAAATTTCTACATATGCACAGACACACAAAATTCATACACAAACAGATGAAAAAAAGACATTAACAGTGCACTTTAAATCTCACAGATGTGTCAGTCACATAGATGTGAGTCCTGTTTAAATGCAATGCGTTAACTGGAAGCTGGTGTCAAAATTTTAAACATGGTAACAATCTGAATCACAAACAAATATGATGTCCACTGTAGCCACTTCTTCTCCTCAGGTAATTGAAAACCCTTTATGTGAAAAAATAAAGTGTCAGGCCTTGGCTTGACACTACTCCCACACAGAGTGTTGGAGAACAGCGACCTACAGTTAATTAAACTAGTAACTATTATTTGTTTTTTGTTTCCTGTTGCTTTGCTGAATGGCTATTAGAGAAGCTCCCGTTGTTTTTTTTTAATTATTGTTTTAATCAAAATAAGGTTGATTTTCCCTTCACTTTAAGTGAAATGCATGTCTTATTGAGTAAAGTTTTGGAAGTCTGTTCATGCTGTTTTTCTCTCACGATACTTTTGGCAACAGAGAATATTTACCAGCTGATCATGCTGACAGTTTTACTGCCCAAAGTGAGGCCTTTAATCCTGGAGGACCCACAGAGGAGATGACAAGGTTTCACAGTTGGAGTTAAATGGAGAGCTAAATGATGATATTATAAACAGTCTGTTCAAGACCTTGGAAATTAAAATGGAAAAGCTGAGCGAGCTGATTAAGACCAGGAGGGAATTCTTTGAGTGTATTATAAGGTGTTTCATGGAGACACAGCTGCTGACAGCTCTGCAACTTCCCAGATCACAGTCTGATTGCACATAGAGTTTGGGACATTTTGGGACATGGATGCTAATCAGAGTGATTAGAAATAATTTGCAGGGATTGCACTGTTTGTAAATGAAAAATGGTGTAATCCTGGGCATGCTATTGCAAGGGAACATTTCTGTGGCCTGAATATTTAATAAGTTGCAGAGGGAATTCTCTTCCTTCACTGCTGTTTAAATTTAGTTTGAATCAACACACTATTTGGATTCCTCCATCAGCTGTCACAAAGCTCAGCCAAATGATTGCAGCTGTAGTGAAAGTCCACATTCACCTCACCCCATCTAGTCTCTACTGTCATTGAACGCCCATTGGCAAACTTCACTCTACACTTTTTTTTTTTATCCTTTCCACTGTGAAGGCTGGGGCAGGTAAAGCATTCATCAGTTATATACAAAACTGAGCACAATTTTCTGCAGGAATGTAACATTTTGTATATATTTTGTCAGGTTGTATCACATGAATACTGACTAATTAATCATTTTTTAAAGTACTTTGAACTACTTTGAACAAAAGTTTACCAAACTAGATTTCTGTCTAGGTTAGTTTTGCTGTAACTCAACTACTTCCACTATCAAGCAGTTGCCAGCTTGTAAAGTAACCACTTCAAAAACAGTTTTACAAACACTGTCATAAGACCTTATACTACATGCTTAACCATATGCTGACTTCCTGAATTACAGAAAAAGTGCAACCATCTCTCTTTAAATGTTTGAAAATTGTTCTGACATGATAAAAATATCACAGCCATCGAATTTACAGAGTAAGTTGTCACCAAGTTGAAATGCATTGTTTACTTTCTTGGTTGTGACTTTGTAGTCTTTTACATATACAGTAAGCATGTTTGAGGGTACGAACCTGAAACAAAGCAGAACTGAATTTGTGTTGGTTTTAATCTAAAACTGCTGGAATTCTGTACAATAATATATATATATATATATATATATACATTATATATATATATATATATATATATATATATATATATATATATATATATATATATATATATATATATATATATATATATATATATATATATATATATATATATAATTATACACATCTACACAATATGTATGAATACCTTTTGAATATAAACTTAAAAAACACTGCTCTGTATTTGTGGCTGGATGAGTACATTCTCTTCTTTGTGCACCGTCATGTGCGATCTTGACATTCACATGAATGTGAAAATAGAGTGCAAATAGGTAATTATCAACATGCATCACTTTTTGAAAGCCTATTAAACAACAATGTGTACACATGAGAGCCAAATGAACTGAGAGAACTTGGTTCAGTTTCCATATTTTCAGTTAGTAGCAAATGGGTTCACAATTAGTTTCCCAAGAGGGAAATAAATTCAAAACTAAACACAGACAAAGCAGAATGTAGCAGGAAATTTGCCAGCTCTAAGGTTCAGTAATTCAATTTAGGAGTTTTTGTAAATTGGTTGATATGGTGAGGGTGCCAGATTTAACCAAGAGGAGAGTAGTACAATAGCACAACAAGAGCCAAGTCTGGATTTGTTGGCACGAGTAAATTTTCCCCCTCTTTTTATCTGAGACACGATGCTACAGCTTTTGCTTAGGCTGCCTTTGTGCTGAACAGGCATCTGAACAAATGTTCTGCGGACGATCATGAACAAATCATCTCGCAGGTCTCCACCTTTCTGAATGTCTGCCCAGTACTCCACGGCATGGATTGTTTGAACTCATATCAAAGTAAAAAAGCTGAATGTCCCATGGGAACACAGGGCAATAGAGAAGCTCTGAAAAAATTCACAAGCCAATAAAGTAGAATTTTAAATAAACAAAAATTATTAAGCCGTACTCTATACTACATCTGGCCACTGAGGACTTTTATTTTAATGTGATTTGATCTGTTAAACTGACTAAATGTGCATATCAGCCCATAAACACATGGTCAGAAGAAAGTAGTTTGCCTTCTCCAGTGAGTTTAAATATTTAAATATACTGCTCAAATACATCAAAGTAACAGTTTTCACAATGAGAAAAAATGATGCTGGATGTCTATACTGTCTAGACTGGGCAATGCCACACACAAAAAAAAAGGCTGTCACATCATTTGATGGAAATGAAAATGATCATTCTTACATAGGGCAAAATTCAAAATATACCCTGAAAATCAAAGTAAAAAAAAAATATGTGGCAGGCTAGGCCATTTTGACAAAAAATAATTGCAGCAACTCAGAATTGTACTCAATAGTTCCTATGGCCCCCGTGTGCTTGTATGCATGTCCAACAACATCGGGTTCCTTTAATTTTTTTTTAGCAGTGTACTTTGGGCTTAAATTATGGAAAGAAAAGGGAAAAGACAGAGAAAAATACTGTCTGGCCACCAGTATCTCCCCCTCAGCCTCCTGGCAGCAGAATCTTTAGGTGGCACAAATCCCCTGGAAGTGCAAGTTCTAGAACACGTGATTACCAGGTGTCAGTAGATCTTAATGGGGTGCATATGGGCCTTAATAACTTTATTCACCATATCAATTTAAAAGCCAATGGTTAAGTAAGAAACATGAATGCTAGAATACTATCATAAATATAAACCACTGAGACTGTCACTTTCTGTGATTGGCATTGTTAGGGGGGTGGGGGTCCCCCTCGGTGTCAAAGCAAAGTCTGGGGACAGCAGCAAATGTGAGTTTGAGAGTTTGAGAACCACTGATCTGTGGTATCAATTTAAAAGTCTTAGGTGAGTGTTATCAAGTTATTGCGTTCACAAGATTTTCAGAAAACTTGACCTCTGACCTTGACCTCAAGTTCAAGGCTGCTGATATTCAAACTCGCCCGAGATTTTTAGTAGATGCATCTGTGGTATGAACTTGAACATCATACATCGCCTCGTTCTCGAGTTATCATGTTCATAACACTGAAAGTTGCCGACTGGCAGGGTGACAGTACACAATCAGCCTTTTTAGGGTAAAAAGTTAAAGGGTAAAAAAAAAAAAAACAGAGCTCTTCACACACCAGTGACATCACTTATTGTCACTGACATCATCACAGAGGGAGCGGACACTGGTGTCACATCTGAGTCAGACTTCTTGTTTCAGCCTCAGGACATGTAAAGGGCACAAGATGGTGCATGTGTGTGTGTGGTTGGAGAGGAAGATCAGGTGCCTGGTATCAAACACTCCTCTGTTTGAAGTGGCATGAGAGACGACGCTGTACAGTGTCACCTGTGTCCCCTGCAGACAGGTGCGCACTCACTCACACAGAAAGTTTTCATAGAAGAAACTAGATGGAAAAGGTGATGCCTAAGGGTTCTCTTTGGTCCTGTTCAGAACTATAGAAGAGCTACATCACCATGATGGTATTGTTAAATAGAGTCAGAGAACTTTGGGAATTATTACCTTTGTAGCACTGTTGAGTGGGCAAGCTTTGGCATGGCCATAACAGATGCACATCCCTCCAACTGAGATGTCCTTAATGGAATAGTAGTACTGAAGTGAGAGAGGAATAGAGAACCAAAAAAAACTTTAACAATCAGTGACTTAATCGAGATTAATATATGCTCTAATAAGACAAAAATGTATTTACATCTAATGAAAGTCATTGTCATAGAAAATGTAGAGAATGCCCAAAAATAAATGATACATTGTGACAAAGTTAAAACTATAGTTTTAAAGAACGTTGTTGTGCGTGTGTTTTTAGTCTCACCCGTCTCGTCACAATAGGATCAATATCTTTGGGGTCATGGAGTGTCAGAGTCATGAGGTCGGCGTTCAGCGTTCTGATTCGCTGAAACACCAACCTGATGTAACGAGTGGAGGTGAAGTTCAGGAGAGTTGGGGAGGGGTCATCTGCGCTGGGTCTACCATTGATCAGAGAAGTGTGGATCTGTAGAGATAAATACCAACATATGACAACAGAATCAGGCCTCATACTGTAAAGACTAAAGGTTCTTTGAGTTTCTCACAACGGCAGATGGAAGAGGTAAAAATTTAAACAGGATAAAGATAAGATAAAAGATTGTTTATGGCACATTTGCTTTGACATTAAAAAGAACAATCAAAAAATATTAACATGTTTAATTATCACAATGGTGATTTTTTTTTTAAGGTGGGTAACAGTTTGGTAACAAAAAAGGCTGACTACAAATTCAGGCCAGAAGACACTACGCTGCTGCAAAATACAAATAATAGCAGATAATGACTTGCAGTGAAAACCTATGAAAAAAAGGGGAAAATACAAACTCCTTGACCCCCCCCCAAAAAAAAACCAAGCTGAAGTAAGAGAAAAAGAATCCACACACACAAAACCCAATAACCATTATAGACCGAGAAGCCAGAACTGAAAAATGAAGCCAGTGCAGACGTGTAAAAACGTCTAGTTGCTCTAATGGCCACTTGAGGCTACTACAAGGCCAAATTCAATATGTTAAAATGTTTACAGCTGAAAGAAAAAGATCACAGCTTGGTACAAAAATGTTTTTGCGCCCCCCCTTTATAGCTCATGCATATGAATACTTGAAAGGCTTAAAAACAGGTGTGCATACACATGTAGCCATAGCAGAGGAAATCTCACGTCTGCTCGATTTTGTCACTACACTGAACCTCTTGACCGTGTTTGTGCTGTTGAGCATTTTCAGAGAAATTATCTGTGACTTAGCTCTAATTAGCAGGTACCTGTGTCTGGGTGTCGTCGCCATACAGTTTATGAATGCAGCTTGCTAATCAAGCTTCTTACATTCCAAATATAGTTAGTCCTGACACCAAAGACCAGCAGGGCAAAGGGTAAAATGTTAAAGAGACCTCAACAATGGGTGATGTCACAGTGGCTATGTTTATCTTTCATATACAGTCTATGTTATCGGCCAGACTTTAGATGAATTGTATTTAGCACTACCGAAGGCAAGAATCTTGGATTTTTCTACCATTAAATCAGAGTAGAAGTAGTAGAAGCATCAATTTATATTGTGCATAAACAATAATCACCAAGCAGGCACATAATAACGAGTGTGAGGCTCTGTCTGCCTGCCTGCCTGTCTGACTGTCCATCTGTCTGTCTCACTAATGTGGCCAAAAGCAACATTTGGCATCTGTAAAAAAACAAAACAAAAAAGTCTTTCAGCGAGCTGACTGTGTGTATATGTGTGTGTGTGTGTGCAAGGGGGAACACTTGATGGGTGTAAGCTGCACACTTGGAAGTAACGAAGGAGCTGGTTGTGTATGTGTGCGCGCTGGCGTGCATGTGACGAGTGGTGGGGTGACATTGTGAATGTGTGTGTGCGATGCTGTGACACATCGCCTACGACTCATTATGGTTTCACTGTGATCAGACGGCAAGGGAGCTGTCAACCACACACACACACACACACACACACACACACAAACACACACACACACTCAGACACCTCCGTCGTTACTTGCAGCTCTTGACATCTCCCAGCTCGCACCCCCTCTAGCGCTCCCCCGCAGGACACAAGCACATACAGCGCAAACACACAAGAAGACACACCGAACACACATGTTAATGCACACACATTACCATGCATACAAATAATCAGACGGGCATCTACAATTAGAATCCCGTGCGGGGAACGTTAATGTGTGATTAGTTTATTTTCAATGCATGTTTACATTTGTATGTTCTTAAATCCTCTTTCTCTTCATTATTGTCAAGCCTGCCCGACTGTTGTTACTGGATGGATCACACACAGCAGATCAAAGCAGCACAACAGTAAACACTGGTGTTCACATGTGTGTATTTGTGTGTCTTTTTTTAATAACTCTGAACTTTCTTTTTCATGTCATTGATTAAAGTATTTTATTTAACAATCCCCTTGTCACCTGGCCATCATCTGCCTACACAACTACCCCTCATTCGCTCTAATTAGTCACCAGTCCACCAGATCACTCTCTTTGGCACGTCCTCTTTTGTGTCTCACAGCTGTACAGTCAGCTTTGGTTCTGCCAGCCTACTTATCATATCTGACCACTTTGTTTTTTTCCTTCTTTGCCTATGCAAGCAGTGTTACAGTATGCAAGAAATCCAGCAATTCCAGCGTGGTTTAAGTAGATTTAAACTAACATAAATTTATCCCTTCTCACCCCACTGAGACCAAAGAAAACTCAAATAATCTTGACTCAATCCAACTTCCTCCACAATAGCCAATATTTTGAGACAGCAGACATCCAGGCCATTCAATGAGCTGGTATATTAGAAATTTTTGCAAATGCATTTTCTCGTTTGCTCCACATTGTCAGTTTACCTGCATGCAACCAAAGCATGCTAAAACCCTTTAGATATGCAAGCATATGATCATCAGGAATTCTTTCACCCGGAATAATTGTGCACTCAAAATATGATATTGTAACAACCCTAGTCTGTAATGTCTTCATGTTACCTCTCCATTCTCCAGTGGGTGAATCTTTGAGTAAAAGGATGTGCAGATGACTTCATCATCTCTGGTGTAGGATGGAGGTCCTGTCCGTGGATATATGTTGAACCTTGTCAGGCATTCTGTGTCTGTAATAGCGTAGTACTGCCAGGGTTCAAAGGTCACACCATCTATTGAACGCTCTAAGATCCAATTGCCTGTGGACAAAAATAATAGCAAAGAAAATGATGAAATGCTTTAAATGTGCGATGAGGAGACCAGAAAAGATCAATAAAAATAATGACTGGCACCCAAGCCTCTGTTGAGGTCACACTGCTTAATATACATAGAAAATTGACAGAACATTCAATTCCATACTTTTTAATAAAATTAAAAAAAATGACGTTCAAGCTTCTGGATAGATTAAATTCAAAGTAAAGAAATTCCTGCCAGTCAAAAACAAAAAAAAACAAAAACAAACAAAAAAAACAAACAAGTGAAAACAACAAATGAACATAAACTCATAGATTTCTTTTTTCTTTTGTGTTACTGTGTGATTTGGTCAGAGATTTGTTTTCACCTATTCTAATTGCTTATTTCATCCTGCAAGCACCACATCTTTATTAATATATAGAGTCATGTGTAAAACTTAGTTTTTCAATGACTCAATGCAGTCCTGTGAAAAACTAACTTACCCTTACTGCTTCCATAGAAATCAAGAGGGTAGGTAGCAGCCAGATGCTGTTAATCAAATTCACTTGATTAACTAAGTGTGAGCATCTCTGTAAACGCAGAAATTTTGGCAGTTTGCAGGTCTGGAGCATTCAGGTGTGTGTTAACACAATGCCGCAATATTACCAGGAGTGGTAATATTCACCCAAGCTCAGACAGAGCAATGCTCAGAGAAACTGCAAAAAAAACAAAAAAAACAACCCAAGAGCTATATCTCAGACTCTACAGACCTCAGTTAGCATGTTAACTGTTAAAGCTAATGATAGTACAATCAGAAAAAGACTCAACAAATACAGCTTATTTGGAAGTGTTCCCAGCAACAACAAAAAAAAACCCCCTCTCTCTAAAAAGAACATGGAAGCACAACTTAGGTTTACAAAATTGCATCTGAACACACCACAAGACATCTGGAACAGATGAGATCACAGTGGAGATGTTTGGCTATATTACACAGCACCACATTTGGCAAAACCCAAACACAGCATATCAGCATAAACACCCCATACCAACTGTCAGCATGGTGGTGGAGGCATGAAGATTTGAACTTGTTGTGCAGCCACATTCACTGAGTCCACTATGGACTCCTCCGAATGCCAAATTGTTCTAGAGTCAGCTAAAGCTTGGCCCAAAACGGATCATGCCACAGGACAATGATTCCAAGCACAGCAGTGAATCTACAACAGATGGCTACAAAAGAAAAGAATTAAGGTGTTGCAGAGGCCCAGTCAAAGTCCAGACCTCAACTGAAATGCTGTGGTGGGTCCTTAGGAGCGTTGTGCATTAACGAATGCCTGAAAACCTCAACAAACTGAGCAGTAGGTCAAAATTCCTCCTCAACGATGTGAAAGACTGATGAAGTCAAACAGAAAACAGTTCAAGTTATTGCTGCTTAGAGGTGGTTCTACAAGCTATTGAATAATGAGGTGTACTTAGTTTAGAGTCCAGAGAAAACTCTTTTTCACAGGACTGTAATACTATATGTCAGTTATAAATTAACTATATACAGTACATCTATGAAACTATATGTGAAATACACTATTTTAATTATGATAGTTAAAGACAACAATTAAGCCACATAAAATATTGAAAATTTACAATTGTTATTACTGTCAAAACACACTGAATTCTTTTCACAGAAAATGATTTTTCTTTAACATGCTTTGAGATGTTTATTTAATGTTACACTATATAACATTTTTATTTATTTATTTGCAATTTGTTGTATGTTCTTCGTCTTCACAAGTGGTGTCTACGTTACAACTTTTAAATATTGCCAGTAGGATGGGTAAACCAAAAGCTGTGACTCGTGCTGTGCTATTGTTATGCTAATTTTTTTTATTGCCTGGCTTTCAATTTAAACATCTTCACATCAATACTGTTAATGCATTGGATTAATGGAGTCTCCCAATATATGTACACTTCTCTGTGGGATGATCAGTAGCTTGATGATGAATGTTCACAGGATTAACACTGCACATTAGTCACAGTCCTCTTAATAATAATTAAAGTAAAAAATGTTAACACCTCAAACATTACATTGTTGTTAAAATACAAATTTTATAGTCAAATGCATACCTGGGCGAGGTGAGTTGGCGGCCTTTAATATCACATAGGCGATCTGGAAAACCTGATTTATGCATACAGAAGAAAATATGTTAAACAAAAGTCCACATCATACAACAGAAATACCCATGGTTTTATTGATTACACCCTTTTTTTTTCCACTGGATTGCTGTTTTAATAACTATTAATACAGAGCAATAGGACATTAGTTACCTTTAACAGAGCTGTGTTAATAAATAAATTCTTACATGTGTTGAGGTCACACATGTTTTACACACAGTTTTCCTTGTTTTTGTCCTAACAAATACATGGGAAAAATAAATTTAATACACCCCCAAAATTAACAAACGTTGTGCATACCTGTGCGTACAGGTGAGCATAAAGTAAATAAAGAAATATTTCATTACTTTCTCCCCTGCTTTGCTCCCCGGTGAAACATAGAGCAGAGGAGGGCAGCAAAACTGCAGTACACGTTTTCATTGTGGAGAGAAAAAGAAAGGTGGACATAAATTGAATAAAAGCCAGCAGCTGACGGCTCGAGACTTTGCCATTGTTCCTTTACAATGCAGTGTGCGAGATTACAGGTGTTGAGAGAGGATCGCATGCACTAATATGCCAGCAGCACCACCTACTAAAAACACAAGAGGGAAACTCAGATTAAAGCACACACAGAGACAGTATGACTGCATAATGTGCTTACAGCCAATAGGTGTTGGCTGATATAGTAATATTCAAAATCTCATATGTAAACCAGCGCTTACAATAAGCAGGGTTCATGGTGACTTTAAGCTCATCAAACAAAATAAAGTGAAAAAAGATGAAACTAGAGAATGTGTGAGCTTTATGTTTTTCTTTTAAAATATTTTGTTCATTAAAAATTCATTTTTTTTTCTCCACATTTTCTCATCAAGAAAAAGTATTTGCCACCTTCTTGATTTCTTAGTTTTATGTGTATTTGTCACATGTAAATGTTTTAGATCATCAAACTAATTTTAATATTAGACAATGATAACCTTAAGATAAATACAAAATGAAGTTTTTAAATGATAACTTCATTTATAAAGGGGAAAAAAGCTATCCAAACCTACCTGGCTCTATGTGAAAAAGTAACTGCCACCTCTTGTAAAATTACAGTAATTTCAGTATCAATTTTAGTAACCACACCCTGGCCTGATTAACGCCAGACCTTTTGAGTCAAGAAACCACATAAAAAGAACCTGTCTGACAATGTGAAGCAGGCTAAAAGATCTCAAAAAGCAGCATATTGTGCCACAATCTAAAGAAACAGCTGAGAAACAAAGTCACTGACATCTATCAGTCTGGAAAGGGTTACAAAGCCACGTCTAAGGCTTTGGAACTCCAGCGAACCACAGTGAGAGCCATTATCCACAAATGGAGAAAACTTGTAACAGTAGTGAACCTTTCCAGGAGTGGCCGGCCTACCAAAAAGTACGCCAAGAGCACATCAATGACTCATCCTGGAGGTCACAAAAGAACCCAGAACAACACCTAAAGAACTGAAGACCTCACTTGCTTCAGTTACGATCAGTGCTCATGATTCAATAATAAGAAAGAGACTGGGCAAAAATAGTTTCCATGGCAAAGTTCCAAGGTGAAAACCACTGCTGACCAAAAAGTACACAAAGGCTCGTCTCACATTTGCCAAAAAACATCTTGATGATCTGCAAGACTTTGGGGAAATATTCTGTGGACTGACAAGACAAAAGTTTAACTATTTGGAAGGTTTGAGTCCTGTTACATCTGATGTAAAATTAACAGCATTTCATAAAATGGAAATTATACCAACATGGTGGTGGCAGTGTGATGGTCTGGGGCTGCCTTGCTGCTTCAAGACCTGGACCCGATGACCTGATGAAACCATTAATTCTGCTGTCTAACAGAAAATCCTGAAGGAGACGGTAAACCCTCCAATGTGGCTGAAGTAAAACAATTCTCCAAAGAAGAGGTGGCCAAAAGTCTCCCACAACAATGTGTAAGACATCACCGCCATCATTGCCATTGCCATGCTTGATTGCTGTTCTTGCTGCCAAGGGTGGCACAACCAGTTATTAGGTTTATAGTTAGGTTTGGATTAATTTTTTTCACAATCACTGAATTTAAAAGCTGCATTTTGTATTTACTCAGGTTACCTTTGTCTAATATTAATTTTTTTTTGATGATCTGAAACATTTAAATGTGCAAAAAAACTAAGACGTCAGGACAAAATACTTTTTCACGGCACTAAATATGCAAACATCAGATGTAGGTCAAATGTTTGCTCACTAACGCTCTTCACCAGCCTGTGCTTCACCTTATCTGTTTTCTGTGCAAGTTTATTGGCCTTTTTTCTCTCTGATGTGGGAAGAAGTGTCACATTGCAGCAATCAGAATGGGGAAAAAGCAACCAAGTGTGTGTCATTTAGGGTAACCCTATAGCAGTTATTCAAACCCCCTACAAAGAGTCACTGTTACCTTCTGAGAAAGGGATGATGTGTATGTGTGCATGTGTGTGTGCGTGTGTATGTGAATTGGAGAGCTTTCAGTGGTAACTTGCAATGTGACAATTTTGGGACAGCTAGGTAGCTCCAGCAGCTAAACATAGATCAACACCACTAATTAATGAAGTGTGTGTGTGTGTGTGTGTGTGTGTGTGTGTGTGTGTGTGTGTGTGTGTGTGTGTGTGTGTGTGTGTGTGTGTGTGTATCTGTGGTTTGTGGTGTGTCACATTCTAGGTTTTGATCAAATGTGGCTCAGACAGATTTTTTTTTCAGCTACTGGAGCTCAACACAGCATCAGCAAATAAACAAACCAATAACTGTCCTGCAAGATATCACAGAGCTGGTTAATAAATGACACATGACATTTAATGTCAGATAAACACATTTATGTTGAGCCCATATAGGTATAAAATTTAACTGTTTAGATTTTCAGTCAATTGCTTGATTTAAGTTTTTTCCTTTATAGTGCAAGCACTACAACTTCAAAGTAGCAGGGTGTCTGCAAGTTTCATCAGGTTTTTTTCCACTTACAATGAAGCAAACAAAACATTCTCAATGGATAAGAAAAGCACACCACCAAACAAAAGAACAAAGAAATGGGGATTTCTTGAAAAAAAAAATACAGTATATATATATATATAGTGTTATTACTACAGCATATTGGTCACCCCACTTAAAGTGCAGGCTGAATTTTAAGTCCAACTGAAAACAAGATTCTGTTTTAGAAGTATAAAAATAAAAGGAAAGTACATTTTCTTATAGTACGGCTTTACAGTTTACAGAGCTGACAGGGGCAAACAGACACAATAACTATAACTTGCCATCTTGTTAGAAATGGTATTAAAATGCAAAGATCTTACTTTAACATTTAAAGTAAATGATCTCTGACCAAAGGCATAACTTCCAATGCTGCAGCCAGTGTGGTGCACCAGGATCCAGCAGGTAGGAGGTGCTCAGTCAGCATGGCTATCAAATAGACCCCTTCGCAGCACAAGGCATGTATATGACAATGTCATTGTACATTCTGTATAATGACAATTATATATATATATATATATATATATATATATATATATATATATATATATATATATATATATATATATATATATATATATATATAATCATCAAGTTAGTTAAACGTCTAGGATATTAACCTGGTTAATTAAGTAGCAGAGGGTGTTGTTAATCAATTTTAGCTGCTTCGGTGTTAATGAAATTAGCAATAGATGCACTAGAGGGGCAACAATGAGACAACTCTCAAAATAGAAACGGTTTTACAGATGGAGGCAACTGACAGTTTGTCTGTCCTCATCTTTTCTGACTAGTTCTGACTTTTCACTAGTTTTGCATTTGTATAGAGTAAGTGTCACTACTGGTAGCATGAAATGATACCTGGACCCTACAGATGTTTCACAGGTAGTCCAGCTCCTCCAGGATGGTACATCAATATGTGGCATTGCCAAAAGGTTTGCTACGTCTCCGAGCACATTCTCAAGAGCATGGAGGAGATTCTAGGAGACAGGTAGTAACTCTAGGAGAGCTGGACAGGGCTGTAGAAGGTCTGTAACCCATTCAGAGGACCGGTATATGCTCCTTTGTGCAAGGAGAAACAGGATGAGCACTGCCAAAGCCCTAAAACACGACCTCCAGCAGGCCACTGGTGTGAATGTCTCTGACCAAAAAGTCAGAAACAGACTTCACAAGGGTGGAGTGAGGGCCCAATGTACTCTAGTGGGTCGTGTGCTCACATTAGATCAGCAATGGTCAGGGGAGGCATATCCATGGAGGTATGCACAGGCCTCTACAGAGTAGGCAATGGAACCTTGACTGCTATTAGGTATCAGGATAAAATCCTTGAACCCATTATCACACCCTACGTTGGTGCAGTGGGTCCTGGAAGATGAAAGAACTGATACCACTGACTGGCCTCCACACCCTCTATATCCAATAGAACATCTCTGGAAAACTGTGTTTCAGTTCATCCGATGCTGACAGGTTGCACCTCAGAGTGTCCAGAAATTCCATGATGCCCTGGTCAAGATATGAGAATAGGACACCATCTGTCATCACATGCATGTCTTACGCATGCCCCGACATTGTCAGGCATGCATACAAGCATGTGGAGGCCATACAAACTAAGTAACATTTTGAGTTGCTGCAATGAAATTTCACCAAAATGGACTACCCTTCCGCATAAGTTTTTCAGTTTGATTTTCAAAGTCTCTTTGAATACAGCCCTCTGTATGTTGATCTTTTTCATTTTCATTAAACAATGTGGCTTCCTTTAGTTCCTAACACATTAACCAGTCCATATCAGTATAGATGTCCAACATGATTTCCCATTTTCCCAGTGGTTTCCCATTGAAATCTGATGTGTTTTCAAAGTGTTCCTTTAATTTTTTTTTTTTTGAGCAGTGTATTATCTGTAGTTAAAGTTGGACACATAAGAAAAATTCAACTATATGTTAAAGGTATGGTCCTATCCTGTGAACCAAAATTTAAGCTTATACATTGCGGTATAATTTCTGTATAATTGTTTATCCATTACTGTAGGATTGGTGTCAGGAAGGGTCTCTGAAATCTGTGCCAAATCAAATATGCAGATTCGTCTCCTGTGGCAACCCTTAGTAAATAAAGCAGCAGCTGAAAGAAGTTTTTTACACCATCATTTTATACTCCATTGATTACAAATAGGCATTTAATCTCAACATTAGGCTCCAAATTGTTCAATGTGCTATAGCTTACTATCAAATATCCTGCAAACTAATAACGTGTACTGTTCCCCAGATTTGTAGAAACTGTCCAGAAAAAAGAAAGCTAGTGCTATCTGCACGTTAGAGTCATTATCAGGCTATAACAAAGCTGTGACATTATACATTTTTGCTAATACAATTTAAAAAGAAATGGTTTGACTGGCTGAAGCCTTTAAAGTTCTTTTGACATTAAAAAAACAGAATGGTAAATGTTAATTTACAGATAGACTGTGCTGTCATGCTATTCAAAAGTATAAAACTTAACAGCTTCTCTTTTGTTGGTGCTTAGTTTATCTTAAAAAGAAAGCAGACAGATAATCTGCATGTTCTGAACAAGTTTTGTTTGAGTTTAAAATGTTCAAGTTAAAAAGTGAAACAGTGATGTATTTGTTACCCAGGTGAACTCAAGAAGTCTTATCTGTTTTTTGCACAGATGACTAATTCTGTGATTCAAAAATTAACTACTGACTCAGTTTGATTATTTTGTATTGCATATTGCAATAAGACAAGAAATTTCCTTGCCACGCATGGAGGGTTTCACCCCAAATCCAGCACCCTGAGACTGTACGCTAAGTGGAAGGAAGGAAGCCAAGGACTAGTGAGGGTCACAACCACTGTTCAGTACGAAACATGAGTGCATCGGGAAGATGGCCACAACTTATGTGCGTAGTGAATACTTCAGGCAGCAGAGAAAGAGGAGGAGCAAAAAACAGGAACCATCATGGAAGGACAGGCCCCTGCAGGTATGTGCCACCGGCACATAGAAGAAGTGGCTGATATTGAAAAATCCTACAATGGCTGGACAAAGCTGGGCTGAAAAGACAGCACAGAGGCACTAATCATAGCAGCACAGGAACAAGCTCTAAGCACAAGATCAATAGAGGCTGGGGTCTACCACACCAGGCAAGATCCCAGAGATGCCCCTGAGAAAATTTAGTACATAACAGCAGGGTGCAAGATGCTAGCAGGCAGGACATACATTGAACACCATAACCAAGTGGCTGGCATAGTATACTGGTTCATCTCTGCTGAGTATTGCCTGGAAGTCCCGAGGTCAAAATGGGATACACTCTTAAAGGTGACTGAGAAATACCGAGCTAAAATCCTGTCGGGCTTCCATGTACAGATGGACAAACTGGTGAGGGCTAACCAACCAGACATAGTGGTGGACAAGCAGAGGAAGAAAGCTGTAGTGACAGATGTAGCAATACCAAACGATGGGAACATCAGAAAGAAGGAACACGAGAAGCTTGATAACTACCAAGTGCTGAGAGAAGAGCTAGAGGGGCTGTGGAAGGTGAAGGTAACAATGGTCCCCATGGTTATCAGAACATTTGGGACAGTGACCCCCAAACTGGGGGAGTGGCTCCAGCAGATACTAGAGACACTGTGCAGGACCCTCAAGCTCCAAGGCCTCTGGTAGAGGATCCAAGCTCAAAGAATAAATATTGTGCATCGGGCGAATGGGGACTTTTTTTTATTTTTTCAAATAAAGTGACTTTAACACGCATATAAACCATATAAATTCATTTCCAAATAGCTCTCGTGCATTCCATTGCTGCCATTACATACTTGACAGAAAATCATCGTGATATGCCAGGAACTGGCTTTTGGCAGATATTTGAACATTACAGCCAACTGAGCACTTAAAATGTTTATTTTAATGCTCAATCAGGCCATTTAAGCCCCGTATCCAGTATGGTTGGGTTGCCTACAATTAAACAGCCTGTGAAGAATCCATTTTGTCTCAGTGTGATTTGGACACATAGTTACAGCGGTTTTACAGAACAGCTGGTGTTTACAGGTCATTCACATGGAAACATGTTAAAAAAAATCTCTGGCCTGATACACTGGCATAAAGCTCCAGTTCCTGTTAGTACTCCAGTGCTCAAAACACAGTCTGACCAGAAACAAAGTGGGATGAGGTCAAAACAAGATAACAAATTACCCCATATATATATATATATATATATATATATAGACACACACAGACCAAACACACACACAGACCAAAAGCTGCCCCCCCCTTCCCTAGACATAAACACATAGGTGCATATGCCGTGTAGGAACTATAATGTAGGCTTATTAAAATTTACTGTCACTTCAAACAAAAATGTGTTAACATCTCACTGGACTAATAAAGTAGCTGTTGGCCCAGTTCAAAATGGTGCGAATCATCCAGCATCCCTGACTGCCAAACTAAATGCAGGCAGACAAGCTGCAGATAATCAGTAATATTCACTTTTTTTTCCAAAATTTTTGCGCTTTTCCACTAAAAACAATTTGAGCAGATATGTTTTGAATGCACTAGAATTTTTCAAAAGACTGTGTCTGGACAGCTCTGCAGCAAATAAGTTACAGGAAACAGCAGTATATACTGTACAAACATGGGCCTCTGGACAAAACAGAGGAAAGCCCAACCGTGTAACAGCCTTTTGAAATCTATTCTTTTTAAGTCTGTCACTCTGCCTGAACTGCCCAAAACACCCACAAATAAAATGCATTTATACACTAACACGCTCACTCACAGACTGGGTCTTAATTTGGCCCTAAGCTTTTGAATAGGCTTTACTCTACACAAAACACCAGATGCTGCAATTTCCCACATTCTTGCTTTGGCCCAAGCTACTGTCAGACATTAAACCAGCAAACTTTCATTGGGTACAGCAGATGTTTCATTCCCGTTCTCTCACTTGTGATTTTTTTTTGGCACAAAAATTTCTGACAATATAATTGATATGTTTGTTATTTTTGAAAACTTTGTCTGCATCATTTAAGGGAAGAAAAATCTGTTGCTTCTAAAAAATGTAGAAGCAATGGAAAGCACAACCATGTTTCAACAATGTTAAGACACTGTGTAATGTATTTATTTCCTAAGGTATTAACCAAGAATAAGAAGATAATGTAAAGTGGCAACAGAATTTTTTTCTTGCTTTAAATTAAATGCTCATATTCATTTTGATGCTAAGAATTTGTTTACTACAACGTAGAGCAGAAGCATAAGCATGTTTACCACCGTGTTGCATCATTTCTTCAACAACACAAAGCGTATGGGAACTGAGGAGGCCAACTGCACTAGTTTAGAAAGCAAAATGTTTTCCTGTTTCTTTAATACAGGATTTCAGTTGTTCAGCGGTTGGAGACCTTTTGTTGTATTTGTTGCTTCATGATGCTGCATATTCATAAAGGGTGACACATCTGCTAAACTGATGCTAAACAGTTTAGTAGCAGGGCAAATTTTTCTCTGGAGTCATGCTGCTTTTACATTATTTCAGGAATGTTTTGCTAAAATAAGCAGGCATTTCTTAAAAAGTGATACCTGGATGGTAGCACATGTTGCTCCAAAACCTCTATATTTGTTTCTTATTAGGGTTTACATACAAGGAAGTACTCTATGACATGCACTAATGCACAGGTGCACTGATAGAAAGCCATCTCTCTCTTCTTTTGGCAGCACCATACTGCACTTGTGACTTCAAAAAAAAAAAAAAAATTATTGATCAGCTTGACCACAAACAATTGTACAGTTAAAATTTGGTCCATCCTAAATGTGCATAATGAAGGCATAAGCATTTCTCAGTCTTGTTTTTTTCCCCTTCCTTTTTTCTTTTATCTGTATGGTGCAGTTTTACCATGCATTTTCACTGACAATTGTTTTCGGAAGTGTTCTTGAACCCATGCAGTAGTTTCCACAAAAGAATCATGGCAGTTCAAAATTGGTTTCCAGCTCTGTCCTTTGCATACAAATATTTCTACATATTATCAGAGCTCTGTTTTATTCTGTTCTGTAAATGCTAAAAATCTCTAAAATGTTTTTTATTAAAAAACACTATTTTTATTTGCTGAACTATTGCCCATACAGTCTCTGACAAACTGGTAAACACCTTTCCATCTTTACTTCTTAAGGCCCTATCTCTCTTGGATACTCATTTTACACCCAAACATGTTACTGACCTGTGGCAAAGGTACCAAAGTACTTGTAAAATATTTAATTCTTTCTTTATTTTTTTTACTTATTGTCTTTGTTGCATAACTTTCTCTGCATACTTGTATTACTTCACGTGCATTTTTGTCTGTTTCCATGAGTGTATAGTGAAATATTGTAGAGTTGTCAATAAAAGACCAGGTGATAACTGCCCGTCACTCAAACTGATTGCTATATTTTGATAATAGCTGCAATTTAACTAAATCCCATCTTACACTGACAAAGGATTGTTGGCATGGCAAGGCAAGCATATACAATCATGGTAAAATAGTGCTACCACTACTCTTAATCTATGTGCACATTATTACTAATGCCAACTGCAGCTCAAAATTTTTTACACCATGGTTGGAAAACTCTTAGTTTGACATGGAATGACTGGAGGTGCAGTAGTCCAATAATACAGACAAGACCCATCACAGATGGGGATATCTTCCTGCAAAAATATTTTTTCAATAATAACAATACTCATTAAATCAAAACAAGTTTAAGCATGCTGTAAGAGATTAATATTCTGTGATAATATTTTAACATTTCTAGAAATACTTTTTGGTAACCACGTCTTAGAACAGATACAAAAATTTCCCATGGTAAACAAATCACAGAAAATACAAACTGCATTACACAGAACACAGTACAGAACATAATGCAACCATGCTGTTCTCATTTGAGCTATATTGCTGAGCAGTAGGTATGACTTTATTATTGCTCAATTATAGTCATAATCTGTACTATTTCAATTCAATTCAATTCAATTTTATTTATATAGCGCCAAATCACAACAAACAGTTGCCTCAAGGCACTTTGTATTTTGGGTAAAGACCCTACAATAATACAGAGAAAACCCAACAGTCAAAACGACCCCCTATGAGCAAGCATTTGGCAACAGTGAGAAGGAAAACTCCCTTTTAACAGGAAAAAACCTCCGACAGAACCAGGCTCAGGGAGGGGCAGTCATCTGCCGTGACCGGTTGGGTTTGAGGGGAGATAGACAGGGCAAAAGACATGCTGTGGAAAAGAGCCAGAGATTAATAATAATTAATGATTAAATACAGAGTGTAATATAAATGTATGGCCATGAGTCATCCCTGACCAACATGATTGACAGTGCTCAGCCAATCAGAAGTTGGCATCACAGGCTAATCAATAAGGCTGCAGCCTAGAACTAATGTTATTATGAACAGACTCTACCTAAAAGATTCCCCAGTCTCTCACTATTTGGCTACTGCCAGCTGTTCAGTGACCTAGGTCAATTACTACATGGGACTCACTTTCTCCATTTCAGTCAATAAATGTCAAGTAGGTATAGCCAATCACAGTGCACAAGATTAGGCTAAGCCAATTAGGCACGAGAAAGAGGCTGCATATCATCAGCATATATTATCATAGCATTAGCAGCCTGAAATTCTCCATGTTGTTTACTAATAAAATTGTGGTAAGGAACACATATCCCAAATTTCATGGCTCAGTTCCTTGTGGTTTTGGAGTCTATAGACTGGAAAGGTAAAACCTCACGGACAGACACCCAGATGGATGATATAACGACAATATTTTTCCGTTTTATATTGACCGGGAAGATAAAAATTAAAAGAGGGATTCTTTGATTTTTTCTTTATTTATCTGTAAATTTAATCTCAAAACTAATGACAGCATAACAACTGCTTACTTTTACAAAGTTAGAAATTATTCCCAGCCCACTCTCCTGAGTGTCTGCAGAGGGCTTTTAGTTTATTGTCATCTTCATGCACAGTTACGATTTAAGAATTCATCTAAAAATAATGAAGAACATACACAGACATCAACTGTCTGCTTCATACACAGAGTGAAGCACATGGACCCTCAGCTCCTACTCTCTCATTATTTAGTCTTTCTGTCCAGAGAGTCTCAACAATAACAAGAGAGGAAATGAGAGTGGTGATGTCAAAGACGATAACAACACACAAACACACAAGCCCAGTGTCATTTTCTGAGTGGGATGACTGTGGTTGCAGAGGAAATTCAGTGGACTCGAGAGTAAATAGCTTTCCGCTGGTTTGATCGAATATCACATACATCGAAGCATATTCATACCTATGCATTAAAAGACATTAACGGCTATTCATTTACACTCAGTATCTGCAGATCAGGTGTAATGTATCATTACAAAATCAATTAATCAAATAAGAGGATTAGGAATTTTCAAACCTTCAGCTGAACTGGGTTCTTAAGTCTCTTGTTCATGTACAGAATTTTGTATATTAACATCATTTGAATATTGCAAATTTCAGATTCTGAAGATAGCAAAAATATTAGCAAGATGGTGAGACTGGAACAGCAGGACTGAAGGATCTCACAGCAGTCTTTTTTATCAGACCTACAGCCATATCACAGATTACTTTCTAAAGTCATGGCAAATTTAATGATCAGTCAATAACATTGGTCTATATATAATTAATGACCTCAAAATCAATTGTGAATGTGCAGATTATATTCTTAGTAACACGAAAACAATCCTGTGCCAATGTCAAACCAAATCTGTGTCTTTCAGATATACTTTTCCACTCAAGCGCACCAAACAAAAGTTAGTTAGAAGTCCAGTTAGATGGTGCAGTGTTGCAGAGGAACACTCAAGATGTCCATTGGCATATCACCTTGACACATCAGAGGCAGCAATTTCTGATACCAAGAGGTTAGAAACTTAGGATACAACAAACAACACAATAGCAAACACATATAAATAATTTACTGATTGTAGAGAAGAACAACATGGAAAAGCTAAAAATTAATTTTGGACAACTTCGTAATAGTAGTAGTAGTAGTAGCAGTAGCAGTAGCAGCAGTAGCAGTAGCAGTAGAAGAAGAAGAAGAAGAAGAAACAGCCTTTATTGTCCTGCAAAGGGGAAATTCAGGTGTAACAGCAGCCACAGATATAAAAATTTACATTGTTGAAAAAATATAATTCCTCCAGAAAGCTGTAAAAGCCTCATTGCAAGTTATCGCAAACGCTTGGTTGCAGTTGTTGCTGCTAAGGGTGGCCCAACCAGTTATTAGGTTTAGGGGGCAATCACTTTTTCACACAGGGCCATGATGGTTTGGATTTTTTTTTCACCTTTAATAATAAACACCTTCATTTACAAATTGCATTTTGTGTTTACTTGTGTTGTCCTTGACTATTGTTTAAATTGGTTTGATGCTCCGAAACACTTAAGTGTGACAAACATGCAAAAAAACAGGAAATGAGGAAGGGGGCAAACACTTTTTCACACCAGCAACTTTAACAACCCAGCAGTATCTAATGCCTGGAAAATGAGAGGCTGGATTTGTTAATAAGATACATATTTATGTACACAGACCTACTAACCAATAGCCAATACATGAAGATTTTTGAATTGTGACAAAAGGACAAATTATTTTAATATGCTGGCCTTCTAGTTTTCTTATTCACCTGTCAAATGCTTATGAACATTGTCTGTACATCTCTATTAACTTCTTAGACATGAATAAGAGTCGAAATAATGTGCTGTGTACGTAGGTGTCAGTCACCTGCTCCGCACTCTAATATTAAGGTCAGAAGCGACAGAGTGAGTGAGTATGAGTAACCAGGCAGATGCATTCACTGGCCGTACTACTCCAGAGACAGGTGTGAAGAAGTGTGTGCACGTGTTTGTGTGTATTTGTGAGACCGCTGGAGGCTTAATATTTATTCAATAGCTGCACCATAGTGGTGAAAGGTGTGATTGATGGGCCTAAAGTCATTATTATTTCAAGATGGCTGTTACTCTACTTCCTGTGCAGGGCTGTAATTACATTCTACCTGTGTCAGTTGCCAAAAAAAAAAAGACCCTCTTCACGTTTGCCTCACTATTTTGCATTTCTCCCTGTGCTTCTAAATGCAATATGAATAGAAGGAGTCTGACCTGAAATATTGTAATATTCACATGTTACATTAGTATTCAAATCTTACTTTTTTATTTTATTACTTTTCTGTTGTTTTTCTTAACACTCTGCACTATAAACAATCATTGTGTTACATCCACACTCATCCATGGCTATCTTGAATGTGTATAATTATGTTAATAAAAATATTAAAATAGAAAAAAGGGTTTATTCTGGCGTACCCTGTTTGTTGTGGATACAGCCAGTTGGTGTAATTTCTGTTCTTTGGTGAGTTTGTTGTGTGTTTGTACTAGTAGTGTGCGGTACTAGTTTACATTTGAAATAAAACTCTCAGATTCTAACACCACCACCCACAATTTCTTTTATTGTTATTACTGTTATCATCAATGAATAGAGCACAGGACTGCTCATTAGCAGTTTAATTTTGATGAAGCACAAGACAGCAGTCACCACCAGTCTACTAACTGATTTGAATAACTGAAGTCAGCTCTATTAATTTTGGATTTATTTGGCTGAAACAAACATAATTTGCAAGATATGGTGAAATAAAATTTTCATTGTTTTTAATTTAAAATTTTTTTTAAATATTGTTTGAATTTAAATTATTTTTTAAGCAATCCTAAGATCAGGTATAGTGGTGCAGCCTGGGGTTAAAGAATTAGAAATAAGTCACATAATAACTTTTTTGGTGAGCTCAGGTAGATTTTTCTTTGTTTTCCAGCTTTGATCAGCAGACCTATCCTGCTGCTACTCTAAGGTTTGCTGTCTTTATGGATTTAGTCAACTGAATTCAAGATATAAGCTGATTATATAAGATATCATGGCTGATTTCCAACCCCTAGACAGTATACAGTTAGTATAAAAGGTAGAATCTCATCTGCACCATCACCTTTCACAGAAGTTTGCCGGCTACCTTCAATGTAATCTAACACTGACCTATAAAAGAGGTAGAGGTGATGGACAGTATCCAAACTTGTGACCTCTGAAGGACTGTATAAGGCAACTGATTTAAATCCTCAATCGCCCCTGGTTGTCCGGCCAGAACAAAGGAGAGAAGACGTCATTTACACTCATGCTACTCTTTATTATGACGAGGAGAAAGGCTTTGCTTGTGATGAAGTCTGTGTGGTGAAGTCTATGCTTATGTTTATGGTTATGTTTATGGTTTCTACAAAAGAAGAAATAAATGACAATAAGTGATCATCCACAATGAAACAAACCAAAAATGGTGTAAAGCGTTATTGACAGGACATGGCTTCTCACTAACTAATATATTAGAAAAACATTATTTACATATGGTGAGTTTCTCGCCAAATACAGAAAATTCCTAATGTCCCTGAACGCACCATTGACTAGGAAGAAATTGAGTGAATTATCAGAATTCCGATAGTCCTTGAATGCACCAACAGTGGTTTCGGCAACAACAATGCAAAACTAGCGCAGATGCAATTAAGAACAATAAGGATTTTCACAACGATAGTAATCATAATGATAAGGCATAGTATGTTGACAACATGTGGAATTAAACAGTTACACCAAACTATATAAAGAACATTACTGCAACAGAGAACTAGACGCTAGTCCGTAACTAGCCAAACAATTACAGAGGCAAACTTACGGTCTCATGGATGCATAAACATTGATGATACGAGACCCTTCAATGCCCCGAACAGATAGCGCTCCACTGAGATGAAAGGAACAGCAATTCTGGCCACTATTTGAGGATAATGGTCCAGCTGAAGAGAGCGAACTCTGAGCCCCGAAGTGAGCGCTGGGCGGAAACTATTATGGGATGCACTATGAGAAAACAAACTATTATGGGATGGTGATGCATTCAATGAGTCCAGGGGCTAGTGGTTCAGGAAACCTTGTTAACAGCCGCCCCAAATTTGAGGATCAAAGTTGATTAAAGTCAGTTAGGTGTATCCTGTGGGAGTGAGGGAAGTCTGATGAGTTTAACAACTGGTCCCGTGTAGTTCCTGTCCTTGACTTGAACCTGGGCAGTCCGTACCTTGCCATCCACTCCAGGAAAAACAGCTGTGACTGTGCCAACCAGCCACAGGGCACGTGGGAGCTGCTGATCCATGATGAGAACAATATCTCCTGTAGAGAGGTCCGGATGGTCTTGCTGCCACTTTGAACGGCTCTGAAGAGAAGGTAAATAATCTCGGATGAAATTGATCCAGAACTGATCAGCTAAGGCTTGACAGTGCCTCCATCTGCGGCGACTCAGAAGATCTGTCTGAGGGTAGATGACCTGAGGTGTGGAGGGATCCAGCCGTCCCATGAGCAGCATATTGGGAGTGATGGGATCTGGATCTGCCACATCTGTGGAAATGTAGCCAAGTGGCTTGGAGTTAATGATACTCTCCACTTCAGTCAGGATGGTTCTCAGGACCTCTTCTGTTACTGTTTGGGACCCTAGGACTGTGTGCAGAGCCGATTTAATGGTTCTGATTTCACGCTCCCAAGAGCCCCCGAAATGGGGTGCACTTGGCGGGTTGAAGTGAAAATGAATTTGCTGACTGGCCAGTTGTGCCTGTAGATCAGGGGCAAGTAAGTCGAAGGCCTCTTTGAGTTCTGAGCTCCCACCTTTAAAGTTGGTCCCTTGATCAGATAGCAACTCGTGAGGGTTTCCCCGCCTGGCGATGAAACGGCGTAGGCTCATGAGGAATGAGTCAGTGTCTATACTGCTCAGCAGATCAAGGTACACTGCATGTGTTGTCAGGCACTTAAATATTATGCCCCATCGTTTCTCGTTACGTCTCCCAATCTTGATTAAATAAGGGCCAAAACAGTCCATTCCAGTTGAATAGAATGCTGGCTTATGTAGTCTTAAGCTGGTAGGGGGGAGGTCGGCCATCTGTGGAATGACTGGTTTACTGCGCCATTTGCAGCATTCAGGACAGTGGTGCTGATGTTTGCGGACGGCCTCTCTGCCACGCAGGATCCGGAACTTCCTTCGCAGTTCAGCAAAAACTCTCTCTGCTCCGGGGTGAGCAAGTCGGTTGTCATAGTCTGCTATAATGAGCTTTGTTACTGGATGATGAGGATCAAGAACAATGGGATGCAAGGTGTCCTTACCAAGTGCTTCACATCGTCGTAATCTGCCTCCCACCCTGATCAACTGAGTTTCTGAGTCATATTCCGGGGCTAAAGTGAGCAGCCTGCTATTGGAAGAGACTGGTTTCTGGGTTCAATTCAATTCAATTCAATTTTATTTATATAGCGCCAAATCACAACAAACAGTCGCCTCAAGGCGCTTTGTATTGTGAGTAAAGACCCTACAATAACACAGAGAAAACCCAACAGTCAAAACGACCCCCTATGAGCAAGCACTTGGCGACGGTGGGAAGGAAAAACTCCCTTTTAACAGGAAGAAACCTCCAGCAGAACCAGGCTCAGGGAGGGGCAGTCATCTGCTGCGACCGGTTGGGGCTAAGGGGAGAGAGACAGGACAAAAGACATGCTGTGGAAGAAAGGCAGAGATTAATAATAATGATTAAATACAGAGTGAAGTATAAACAAGTAAATAAAGGTAAATGAGAAGAAACAGTGCATTATGGGACCCCCCTCAGCAGCCTAGGCCTATAGCAGCATAACTAAGGGGTGGTTCAGGGTCGTCTGATCCAGCCCTAACTATAAGCTTGATCAAAAAGGAAAGTTTTAAGCCTAATTTTGAAAATAGAGAGGGTGTCTGTCTCCCGAATCCAAGCTGGGAGCTGGTTCCACAGATGAGGGGCCTGAAAGCTGAAGGCTCTGCCTCCCATTCTACTTTTAAGTATCCTAGGAACCACAAGTAAGCCAGCAGTCTGAGAACGAAGTGCTCTATTGGGGTGATACGGTACTATGAGGTCTTTGAGATAAGATGGGGCCTGATTATTCAAGACCTTGTATGTTAGGAGAAGGATTTTAAATTCTATTCTGGATTTAACAGGGAGCCAATGAAGAGAAGCCAATATGGGAGAAATATGCTCTCTCTTTCTAGTCCCTGTCAGTACTCTAGCTGCAGCATTTTGGATCAGCTGAAGGCTTTTCAGGGAGTTTTTAGGACAGCCTGATAATAATGAATGACAGTAGTCCAGCCTAGAAGTAATAAATGCATGGATTAACTTTTCAGCGTCAAGCTGAGAAAGGATGTTTCTAATTTTATAAATATG
>JAMQGT020004077.1:0-11445 GCA_024447675.2 Pterophyllum scalare
ATCCATTGCATGACTGCCATTAGGTACCGAGAAGAGATCCTCAGACCCCTTGTGAGACCATATGCTGGTGCAGTTGGCCCTGGATTCCTCCAAATGCAGGACAATGCTAGACCTCATGTGGCTGGAGTGTGTCAGCAGTTCCTGCAAGATGAAGGCATTGAAGCTATGGACTGGCCCGCCCGTCCCCCAGACCTGAATCCAATTGAGAACATCTGGGACATCATGTCTCGCTCCATCCACCAACCACAGACTGTCCAGGAGTTGGCGGATGCTTTAGTCCGGGTCTGAGAGGAGATCCCTCAGGAGACCATCCGCCACCTCATCAGGAGCATGCCCAGGCATTGTAGGGAGGTCATACAGGCACGTGGAGGCCACACACAATACTGAGCCTCATTTTGACTTGTTTTAAGGACATTACATCAAAGTTGGATCAGCCTGTAGTGTGTTTTTCCACTTTAATTTTGTGTGTGACTCCAAATCCAGGCCTCAATTGGTTAATAAATTTGATTTCCATTGATGATTTTTGTTGTCAGCACATTCAACTTTGTACAGAACAAAGTATTCAATGAGAATGTTTCATTCATTCAGATCTAGGATGTGTTATTTGAGTGTTCCCTTTATTTTTTGAGCAGTCTATGTTATTGGACCACTAAGAAAAAGTTTCATGAACTTTGGAGTGGAGCAGGCAGCAGTGAACAGATAAGTGGGGCCACCACAGCAGCTCCACCCACCTATCGCTATGTGACACACCTGCCCCCCTAAGGGCCTATGTGTATTATGGTGTGATGTGAGCCATATGATGTAATTCAAAAACAGGGGCGGGACATCATGCAGTACAGCAAGCAAAGCCAAGGGAGTGCCCCCCCCCTAAAAGTAAAGATGTTTAATATTTACTCGAAAAAATCTTTGATGGGCTGTCCCTGATTGGCTGTGGTAACCTAACAGGAATGAAGGAACAGCAGTGTTTAAGAAAATGTCTGTGCTATCTGGCTGACAACCTTTTAATGGAAGACACTTTTGGCCTGTTGTGACATCTTGCACTCTTCCTGTGTAGGGTCTTAGCATTTGTCTTTTCTGAACTGCAGTCATGGCCAGAGGTTTTGAGAATGATGCAAGTGCTGGTGTGGGTGCACCTGCATGTGCAGTGAAGTGAAGAATTTTGGAGGATGGCCTGGTGCCGAGAAGGACAAAGAAGCCACTTCAATCCAAGAAAATCATCAACGACAGACTGATATTCTGCAAAAGTTTTTATTATGCCAGTACCAATGTATATATAATTGTTACCAGTGCATAGTTACCAATGCACAGATAAATGTTACCAGTTCAAAGTTACCATGGCATAGATAATTGTTACCAACGTATATATAAATGTTACCAGTGCTAAAGGATAACGTTGGATTCAGCGGGTGGGGGAACCCTAAGATTGGTTACAGTGGCCCAGCATGGGGCAAAGAAACAAAACTACAATATTTTTCATTGTGAGCTCAGTAGGTTTTCTTTGTGTTACAGGCTGTGATCAGCTGTTGCAGCTGCTCTGAGGTTTACTGCGACTGGATTTACACAACTGAATTCAGCAATATGTGGCCCGGTGTTTCACAAGCTGTCTTGGCTGATTTCCATTCCCTACACTGACAGTGTACTCTTTATACTGTCTTATACTAGACCATATACAGTTGGTATGAGGATTGGATTTATTGAATGAATTTAAGCATCATCACCTTAAATTCAACTTCATCTCTGCTACCCTTGATTTAACCTAAGACTGACAATGAACACCACAGCCACTGTGCACCAATACAACACAGTGGTTTACTGTCAGTTCTCTAAGTACGGCACCCTGACCTGTTTATCCTGCACCAAACTGCCTTCTATGTTCATTTAATCTTATACCTCAGTTTTTCAGGATGTTTCACAATATGAAAAAAGATAACTTCACATCATATACAGAGCCAGTATCTGATTCAACAAAAGATATTGCACGTAAGCTTTAAATTTCCAGTTTATCAATTGTCACTGAGCACTCCTTATCTTTAATACTGCTGTACCTTTAGCTAGAAGACACACTGTGTGACAAACAATACAACAATAGAAAATAGAAAAACACTACAAAAGCACACAAAACACAACAGAAGTTTAATAAAACACAAATTAAGTGTTTTGGGGGAGACAACAACATGACAGAACAGCTGTGTCAGAAGCAAAAACATGGGACGGACTGCAGTGAAGAAGAGGAGTCTTCCCTGTTACGAGGGAGAAAAAGATGTGAGGCAATGTGTGTTTTTAATCCAATGATTCATATAACACTGTAGATACATGTTTGATCTTAGCACCGTTAGCTGCGTCGCTTCCCCAGCTGTTCCATTATGTTATCATCTCCAAAAACATTTCCACTGTGTTTTGTTTGTTTGTTTTCTTCTTTGGTTTGTGAGATTTTAAAGCGTCACCATACACTCCTCTTTTGTAGCGCGAGCCAGATGCTGAAGAACCAATCACAACTTATGGGCATCTGCACCAAAAACGCTGTTCTGGCCCATTTTATGAGTACAACACTAAATGATCCATAACTTCTGCGTCCTTGTCTCTTTCGTCTCCTTGTATGCAATAAGCTTCGGTGATGGATAAACCAGTAGGATTGTCTTTTTTGTGTTATTGTTCCTTCCCTTTGGGCTCAGATCGGTTTGATGTCTGAAGGCGTGCAGAGACGGGAAATAAAGATTTCCCTTTAATTGCCTTAAACCTAAAGTAATAAGCCTGATTTGAAACTGTAAGGAGCAGAAAGTACAGATATTTGTGTGAAAATTTAGGGAGCAAAAGTAAAAAGTTGCCAAAAAAATGAATACTCAAGCAAAGTACAGATACCGCCAACTTTAGTACCGTAATAAAGTATTTGTACTTTACTCCCCAAATCAGATTTACAGTGATGTTGAGATGTAATGTGAGGGCTAAGTTGACCACTCTGTGCAACAACAAGATTTTTTAAGAATTTAAAGTGAGGAGCAAATATAGCAGAGAGGCTGATTGGCTGCCACCAGCTCTGAAGTGGAGGAAGAAAACAAATGTCTTGCTGCGTGCTAAATCATCCAGGTAGGAAAATGATTCTGTTCATCTGGCCGGAGCGTTTTCAGTGGGAGAAACGTTTTGAAATGACTTCTTCAGTCTTAGCTGACTGAAGGTTTCCCCAATCTGATAAACAGCACATCTGGATAATGAAACTGGCATCATAATGGACCATGAGGTCCGTTTCATGATCATAAACCTCCTAAGGCCAGGTAGTTCATTTCTGTCCTCTTAAGGAGCTTACAGTCAGTGATGAAATGTTTCCATTGCTAAAAATCTAATTGTTTCTTCAATATGAGATTCTTATCTTCAATTTAGTAGGATCTCAGAAGTGAACAGCAATTTTAACCCTGTCACAAACAAAACTGAGGCGGTGGGAATGTGGACCTAAATGCACATGAGGCGAGTTGAGTGGATTTAACAAAAACTGACCTTTAATTTACACTTAAGAGTCCAACAGAAACAAAGTTCCCAAAGCTAAACTGGAGGCTTATTCTCAGGCAGATTAGCAAAACAGACGGAGAAGACAACAGACACCAGCAGGTGTAAACTAAGGGACTCACTGAGAAAAACAAAATGCAGCTGGAGAACAAACAGGTGAACAGAACCAAACTAATGGGACATAACACAACGCACAGAAGACAAAAAACTAGCAAAATAAAACAGGATGTGCCAAAATACCAGAGATGAGGCTGGAAAACCAACAAAGAATTAAATATAACTATAACCACCAGCAGAACCCGGACCAGTAAAGCTACACAGGCCTGAGAACATAAACACGGAAGCATCTTGTCCTAAAAGAGGAACCAGAAAACCAGAGACAAAGGAAGACAACAAAACTTAAATTATACTGAAAAAGTGAAAGACAACAGCTCATACGACAATATAAGTTCAAACACAAACACTGGGTCAAAGTACCAGGACCATGACAGTTTAATTAGTGTCCTTTGTAGTGGACAGCAGGGCTTACTAACTCCCATTTGTGAATGAGACAGAAAGGATTTTACTCAGAATTGTAGAAGGGGAATCAGACGCATAACTATCACAGACACACACACAAATGTAGAGCACAGAATCGTATTTTATTTCATATTTTATACTTTTTTTTTATTGTTATAGGGCAAATGGTAGAAAATCAACAATCATGATGGCTTGCTTAGTGCACTTTTTTTTTTATCGTTTTGACACTTCTTCTTCCACTTCTTGGGAGGACTCTGTGTGAACCAAGAATGTCTGCAGTATAGCCGGGATTTCCTCCTCTTCCTGCGGGACTCAGGTGTGGGCTTTGTGGAACCCTCTGCAGTTCTTCCCACGGATATTCTCCGGATTGGAAACTCCATGGAGGATCAACACTGGGAGCACTGGTTGTCTGGGGTCAGAAAACGGAGGAGACGTGGTGGTGTGTGTTGGAGGCTGAAGTGGCATGGCCACGTCAGATGCCGCTTCCCACTTTCATGTTGGCAAATGTCCAGTCACTCCGTGGGAAAATTGAGGAGCTTCAGGCAAACTCACTGAACTTCTTGCTGTGTCATTGCACCCTTTTTACCTGCCCAAGGAACTTCCACAGCTTTTTATTACCCTTGTCTACATTCATCCTAGGGCCAATGTGGATTTAGCTTCTCAGGCTATTGGGAGAACCGTGCATTGCCTCCAAGGAATTTCCCCAGACGCACCGAACTTTATTATGGGGGATTTTAATCACTGCAGGCTTGGGAAGTCACTGGGTAACTTTTATCAGTGTGTGACGTGTCCCACTCAACTTACGAAGTCCTTGGATTAGTGTTATGGGACAGTGAAAGATGCTTACAAATCCTTAATCGGACCACAGTGTTGTTTATTTGGTTCCATCCTACAAATCTGTCACCACATAAGTGCATACATAAATGTTACCCAATGCATAGATAATTGTTAGTAATGCATTGATATTTGTTACCAGTGCATAGTTACCAATGCCCAGATAATTGTTATCAGTGCGCAGGAACCGGGAGGACGGAGGGGACGTGCCCCAACCCCCAATAGTGGAGACAGGTGAATTTGTCCCACACAAAAATTACACCGTGGAAGAGAAAAATACTTTATTTTGAAATCTTTAACTCGCGTGCTTTTATTTTGAAGCCGCAACATAGAGTCATGTCACTGCACTCCCCCCGCTCCCCTCTGAATGGCTCTGAGTGTTTGGGAGGCGGGAGACAGCAGCAGGAGTCAGAAACTCTTGAATGAGGTCAAACGGTGTGTCGGAACGTTGCCATGAACAGAGCCGGCCCGAGGCATACGGTTTACATACTGCTCATGTAACCCATGTGTGTGTTACGCCTGCTGAAACTTGCGTTGTGTTCTGGCGCGCAATGATGAAGCGGGAGTCAAAGCTGGATTTCAGAATCATTTAGAGATGACACACCTCCATACTGTAACACAAGCATAAAGAAGCCCATGAGCCGTGTGTATCATGCATTCTGCCAGACCTGGCTCTCCTCCGGCCATGTTGGAAAGCTCTGTGTCCGTTCAATAACTCAGAATAACATAATAATGTAACAAATAAAAATTTACAAGACAGTCCAGAAACATAAAAATAAATACATGTCACTGTGAATACAACTTAGAGAAAAATAACACACAAAATACATAACTCTGACATTAATTTAGAAAAACAAAACCCTCATTTGTGATCAAAATCCTTTTAACAGACAACCAAATATAAACCTTTACAGTACAAACTTATTCTATTACACAAAAGCAAATAAATACCTCCATACCTGTAACACAAGCATAAAGAAGCCCATGAGCCGTGTGTATCATGCACTCTGCCAGACCTGGCTCTCCTGGTGAGAGAAAATGTGCGCCATTAAAACACAGTAGACATCTCCCCTGCTCGCGAACAAGCTAATTTAGCGCGCTAGCATTAGCCTTATACTCTCGAGCTGAACCCTGAAGAAAATAACTGCAAATAAACTCAGACCTCTGCAAAACTTGCACAGGACGAGTCGGATGGCAAATGAAACAAAATACAATGATGTGATCATACAGAAGTTACAATTAATGGCTTTAGTAAACTTCCGTCGATCAGAGAGCAACGTGACAGCATTTATTCGCACAAATCCAACAGAAGGTTTGGGGGGTTGTGTCCGGGGTTAGGCAGGGGGAGCTGCGTGAGGCTCGTGTCCAGCACTCTGTCAGCCTGACGATGCTTTCAGGGACCCTCTGAATCCTTGGCTCACACGCTAACGGAATCCAGGTCAGCTCTGCACACAGAGAGCGATTAATCCACAGGGCAAAAAGCAAGTTAAACAACAAGAGAATGAGCCGCATAGTTTGGTTACCTGGTAGAGGCAACGATCCAGTGAGGACTGAAGATTAAATACCCATCATGTGAGCATTCAGGAAAACAGGTGAGCAATCAGAGACTGTCATCAGGTGTGCAGCTCAGTGCCAGAAGAGGCTGGTCAGAGGGTGGAGTAAATGCGGAGCCTGCCAAAAACAACACACAAACACAAACAACATACTGCCAGAGAATGCCAGCCCGGAGAGGGCGGGGACCATGACACATGGAATAATTTCCATTTCGTACAATAAAAATTCTCCAAGTTTTTAGAAGCAAATGATTTGTCTTTCATCCATTTTGAGTTAATTAAAGCCAGGAAGCTCAAGCTCCAGACCCCAAACTAAGCTTATACAGTATAATGGTGCTTTTGATCAGCACAGTCGTGTTCAGTTGTGGTAATATACTTGCAGCTAACCAGGGCCTAGCTACTTTGAGCTGCACTGGTTCCAGGAGCCTGGCTACCTATTGATTAAATTAACTTAAAGTCCAGCTTATCAGTCAGAAAACCTTTTTCCAAGCACATTAGCACAGACCAACACAACTGTAGTGATCAAAGAAACAATACATTTGCACATCAGCGTGTGGATCATCCCATTTCTAATGCCATTAAACAAGTTTGCACTGATCTGTAAAGGGGTGGAATAGCTTGTTATGGAAAGCATTCAGTTTTTATTTTAAAATCCATTTCATTTTTTTCCCTCTATTTCTCACATTCAGAATTTTTCAACAAGTTTTTAGAAATTTTTTTTTGTCTGTCCTCCTTTTTGCCACCAACTGTTCCCACAAAAGTGAATATCCAACCCCCAAACTAAGAAAATATACTGCCCTTTAAGCACAGTAGTTTTCGGATCTGCTAATGTACTTACTGAAAGATGTTTCTAATGGTAGATTAGCTTCTTGACATTAGTATATTATGTACTTCTGTACTCACAGTTGGTTGAACTTCTTACACAGTAAACCCTGCTCCATCTTTCTGCTGGTTTGTCTCTCCTCATCCTGCACCTTCATGCCTCCTGTCCTCTGAAACACCACCGGCTTGTTTTTGCCTTCAGTTGTAATATAAGAAATGACAAAGATTAGGCAAATCAGGAAAAGTTTTCATGCCTTAAATGCTGTTAAAGACTTCAATCTTACCGTCCCCCTGTAGCCCTTTGAAACCTATAATAGAACAAGTCTGCCAGACCATACTTACAGTTATACATGCTGCAGTACCATCGTGTGGAATATTTAAACTCAGGATACATCAATAGTACTTTCAGAACCCTAATTATAATATGTATGAACAGGGGCGCAGCTATATACTTTATGAGGTGTATGCAGACACATTTTAGTCACCCCCTGTCCCTCAAACCCACACACAAACACACAACGCACCCTCTCAGGGTTTACTGTTCATGTGCGCAGATCCCACCTATTCATGAACTTATATAATACATAACTATAAAAAGATTTTACAGGCTTTTGGCATAACTTACTGACTGCCTTTAAACCACTTTGAAAAGCCTTTTTTTCATCCCAACAACATTTTGATCCCTCTCCGTCTTCCGTTTTCTGTTTTGTTTTTGACAGGTGCCTAACTACCTGTTGTCAGGTGAACGCACGATTCAAATGAAACCGAGCCTTTTGTGTGTTATCATATATGCAGAGCTGTTAAATTGATTACCCCCCCCCTGCTTTTATGCATTGCATATAGTGCATGCCCACTTTTTGCCCCCCTGTGTATGAAGGTAATCCATAGTTACTAAGATAGCTAAAGAGTGTACTAACCCACAAGAAAATTGGAAACCATTTTCTGTATCTACATATTATGCTGGATACAGAAACGCCATAGCTGGCCATTACCAGCGCCACCTCTATCCTGGGAGAGCCTCAAAGGAGCCATGAGGATTATTTTGTTTTGATAATCATTAAAAGCCAAGATGGCCCTCCTCTAGTGTGAGATATTTGAAATTTCAGAATTTAGCATCTACTGATCACCAAATTGCAGTATATAAACTCCAGGACTGCAGCTGAAGACGCAATCTTTCTTAGGAAGGCTCCTAACTGGGTGAAGCGACCTTGAAGTATCTACTCAATCAGACTCAGTAGAGCTGAATCGAAATGGATTAGATCTGGAGGAGTGTTGGAGTGCCTGTTTCTGCGTGGTGGAGTAGAATCAAAAAATTTGGATGATTGGATTTTTCGCCTGAGAGGTTACCAGAAAACTGTAAGGTCTGTCAGCCATCAATTAGGACAGCCTGTACCAAAACAATTGTAGTATTTGGAATTTGGCTCCCAGACAGCCTTGGATGGCTGTGTATCTAAACCTTTCTCTGGAGGTGTTATGTAAACAGATGCTCTACGCCGCCACCCGTGTTGTGACCTGTATGATCTGGTATCCCAGCAACCAAGGCTGAATTTTTGCTTAGGGACCCTTCAAGGCTTGGGTCGGCTCTGACATACATACATATATAGAGTACATACATGCATATACATATACACACATCCATTTTGTATGTAATGTGCGTGTGTGCCTCTGTCATGGAACATACTAATGAGGGCAAGAAGCCGCAACCACCCCCCTCGGGATCCAGAGGCAAGCAGGGAAAGACCCAGGGGACCCAGGTCATCCACGGCCCATCAAGAGCTCAGAAGACCTGAAGTCACACATCCCGATGGCAACTGAAAAAAAACACACCCCAGAGGAGGAAGGAGGGAGACCCCAGACGGAGCCCCCACAGTAAATGGGCAAGATCCCGGAGAGCCAGAGGATATGAGCAGCCCACTCCCCAGTAGACCGGCCCCCCCGGCACAATCCGAGAACACAGCCCCGAGGCCAAGGGAGCCACGCCAAGATATTAGGCCACACACCCCAGGACCCACAGGCACCCAGATCCCAGGGGTGGCAGTGACGACCAGTGGGGAACAGCGGGGAGTGGTAACACCCGACCACTGCAACCGTGTCCCGCAAGGGCTAAGGCTCAGTAACCCACAGACCCAGGCCCAGCTGTATACACACACAGCACAATCCCCACCCCAAGCAGGGTGTATGAAACTGGGGTGTGGGAACACCTGCCCACCCCCTCCTCCCACTCAACGTGATTGGGGTGATGTGAGTGTATTTAGTGCGAAGAATGTGTATGACTGTGTGAAAGCTACAGTGCTATTAAAGTTGGAGGGACAGATGTAACATGAGCACTGAGTAAAAGTGTCCATCCACCCCCACCCCCAAAGGCCCTCAGTGTCTAAGATCTAAATAAAACTGAGGAGCAGGCAGCAGTGAACAGATAAGTGGGGCCACCTCAGAAGCTCCACCCACTCACCACTGTGTGACACGCCTGTCCCCCAAGGCAATATGTGTACTATGATGTGTTGGGAGTCTTATGATGTAATGATGTAAAAGGTGGTGGTGGTGGGGTGTCATGTGAGTGGCCCCACTCACTGCGGCACGACATTTTGTTCTACACCTGCTCCAGAACTGAGAACAAGAAAATTTGCACATTTTCTTAAATGCTGCTGTTCCTTCAATCCTGTCAGGTCACTACAGCCAGTTAGCCTCTATGCAACATTTACTCTCCAATTTTAAATTCTTTTAACATTTATTGCTGCACAAAATAGTCAACTTTGTCCTCAAATTACATCTCAATATCGCCCCAAAGTTCAGATTTCACATTACACCACTAGGTGGGGCTCTCTGCTATATTTTATTGGCACTGTGTTGCTTCAACTCAGTTCACAGCAAAACTGGTAAAACTAGGTAATAATAATAATAATAATAATAATAATAATAAAGTTGACAGCATGGTGTTCAGAGAATAACCTGCCACTGAACACCATGAAAACCAAAGAAATCATCATCGACTTCAGGAAACACAGGACTGACCCAGCCCCCCCCTACATCAACAGCGAGCGTGTGGAGAAGGTCAAACCTTCCTCATCTCCGCGGATCTGTCTTGGTCAGATAACGTCACAGCTGTTATCAAGAAGGCTCAGCAGCAACTTCACTTCCCGAGACTCCTCAGGAAGAACAACTTGGACTCAGACCTGCTGCTGACCTTCTACCGCCCATCCATTGAGAGCCTGCTGATGTACTGTATCACAGTATGGTACGGCAGCTGCACTGAGGCAGACAGGGGGAGGCTTCAGAGGGTAGTCAAGACAGCACAGAGAATCTTTGGCTGCCCTCTCCTCTCCCCGATGGACATCTACGCCTCCCGCTACATCAGCAGAGCCAAAAACATCATCGAGGACAGCTCACACCCTGGCTTTGAACTGTCTGACCTGCTGCCCTCTGGCAGGTGCTACAGGTGCATCAGAGCCAGAACAAACAGACCGAAGAACAGTTTCCTCACCAGAACAATCACCACTCTGAACTCACACACTCACCCACTCTAATTGTGCAATACCCACATCTCTGTGCAATATTATATTATTCATACTGAACAATAGCGTTCACTCCCATTTTGTGTAATATTAAATATTCATTCACCAAGTGCAATACTCACCATCTTCATTTTTATATGTATACACTTAATTAATTTTTTACTATATATATATTTTTACACATTCTCTTATTTCACTGTTTTTTATACATTTTATTTTCTGTATATTTATAAATACTGTTTAATTTTCTGTATATTTTTAAAAGTTCTAATTTATATTATATATTTTAGAAAGTTTGACTTTCTACTGCATGGCACTGAACAGGAGTGGCCCTTCAATCTCATTGTACATCCTTTATAATGACAATAAAGGCATTCTATTCTATTCTATTCTATTCTATTCTATTCTATTCTATTCTATTCTATTCTATTCTATTCTAAAGATTTTGGAGTTCCTGCAAAAATATGGCAATTTAAAAGAACTGCAGTACAAACAATGAAAGAAAGAGAGAGGGACATTGGCCTTTTTTATTCATGCCTCCAGCTTTATTAGAAAGTGGAAAGGATGTTAGCAAAATTATTTTTGTGGGAGTTCAAGCACAATATAATATATATATATATATATATATATATATATACACACACACACACACACAGGGGAGAATGCACTGAATGCACTGAAAGCCACAGTGATGCACACATGATGCT